>ML996704.1:108403-170740 GCA_010356995.1 Trichodelitschia bisporula | reverse complement strand
CGCGTTGACCGCGCACCCATAATCACTGAACCCCCCGCCCCCACCGCCGTCGGCATAGAGCAAGGCCCAAAACGCCCCATCAAGATCGCTCACAAAATCCAAATTCACCGTCGAGTAACCCCCCACCCGCAGAGCCTTTTTCACATCGCCCATCGCCGCGCCCCCCGCCACGCCCCAGGCGTCACTAACCGTCCACGTCGTGTTCAGCAAAGCGAAGCCAAACCCCACGGGGCCCGTAGGCCTTGTTCAGCGCCGCGATTTGGCCGGCGACGTGGGTGGCGTTGATGGTCCCGTTGTGCGCGGTCGTGAGTACTATGTGGAACACGGTTGGGATGGTGGCGATCTAGCGCGGGGCGAGGGTTGAGGCGATGGAGCGGGCGCGGACGGCGGGCGAGCCGGGCCCGGGCTTGTGGGCGTCATGCAGGCTTTTGACGGTGGATAGGAACTCGGGCGAGGCGGTGGAGGCGTCGTGCCCGCAGGCGAAGTGCGTGTATTTAGCACCTGGCGTATCGGCGTCGGCGGCGGCGAGGATGAAGAAGAGGGGGGACGCAAGGAGGAGGGAGGTGAGGAGGTAAGGAGGGCGCGCATTGGGGGCTTTTGGACTTGCTGGCGGGGAGTGGAATGTACTGTGGATCTTTAACGTATAGTTGAGGATCAGTGGTGGATGTTGCGATGAGGGCCGCGTGGAGGGGTGAAGATGGGCCCGGGGAGAGCTTTATATGCCCGTTTTGGGATACGTAGGCCCGGCGCCTGGATTGCCTGCTCCAAAACATCGTGTGTGTGTGGAGGAGAGAAAGACGGGCCTCTCGGAGGACGTCAACACACGGTAACCCGAGGAATACATGACGACGAGGAAGTCGAATTGCACTGACTCGTGTTGTCTCTCATGAAAGCGTAGGCGAAGCTTTGTTTTGAGTGCGAGACATCGCGCGCGCTCACACGCCGTCCCTCGCCATGCGCAGGGTTATCCCCCTAAATCGAGAATGTCAAAGATCGGCACTAAGGCAGCGCGGTGCGGCAGGACTTGCAAGAAACGAAACCCGAGGAATGGTACTTCACATTTACCGACAGACGGTGAACACACACACAGTTAACAAACGAACAACACTGAATACCAACTCCCGCCAGACCCAAACCACCGGAACGCCAACACTCAAAACCCGTAAAATCGCCTTAATCAAGCCGAGTCATTGGGCCGAACGCTACGACCCGTCGCAGTGGCGGCGCTCGCCCCCGCCGGCTGCTCGTTGTTCCAAGTGAGATAGGTGTGGTCACCGAGTTTCCTGCCGCTGTTAGCGAAGGCAACCTGACGCACGCTTAGCACCACCCACCTAGGCTTGACGATATGCGTAGCCGTAAAGAGCGCGCCCAGTAAGATGCACAGGCCGCCAACCACGATGTAAGCAATGCCAAGGAAGGGGTTCTTGCCGCCCATGACGGTCCTTGTCGAGATGAGCAGCGACTTGGTGCCGGAGTACAGCGTGACGTTAAATTCTGTCAATGGTCAGATCCGCATTTTCTAAAAATCTCGAACTCTCAAGTTTGTCTCACCATCCCAGATCTCAATCGAGTACCGGCCTTGCACAAGCGGGGCTATGTTGTTCCGTAGGGCCAGCTTACTGAAGGTGGGTAAGCCGGCAGTCCGCATCCACACCTGGAACGCCTCGTCCGTGTGCAGATTCGGCGGAGGGATGGACTCGTTGTACGCAGGCCACTTGCGGCGCCAGTTGCGCGGCGGCACGATCTCGTCGGGCTTGTACTTGGTCTCCTTGTAGAGGTCCTTGTCGCTGTCCCAAACGATACCCTTGTTGGTCATGATGTACGTCGTGTTGGCCTTGCCGAGCAGCTGCGGGCTGTTGAACGTGTCATTGAACATGGAGTTGGCAATCAGGCCGCACGGGTAGTAGGGCTTGCCGTCCTCGTCGAGCTCTAGCGGATCGCAGTCGCTCTTCTTGATCTGGTCGGGGCTCCGCGCGTCGCCTTTGAGCTGTTGTTGGTCAAACGACTTGACGTAGCGGCGATGGTTCTGGTAGAAGTTCGTGAGGCGGTAGTAAAGGAGGACAGGCGGTTTCAGATCATGCTCGATGTCGAACTGCAGCGCGCAGATGTTGGTGTCGGGAACGGTCACATTGTTCTCGTACTGCACTGGCCGCGTGAAGTGCTGCCACTCGGGCTTCTTACGGCCGGTGAAGTTGGACGTTCGGAAGCTGCTGTGGACGTACGAGTCGGGGATGGTAGCCCAGCTGTTGAGAGGGGAGTCTCTGACGCAGTTCGAATAGTCAATCTCAAGTTCTTCGACCTAACCGGTGTTAGCCCGCCTTTATTTCTCATTGCCAGACGCACCTGTGAGCTCGCCCACAGCAGCAAGCCGCCGATAGGCGCGAAGATGACGCCGATGGCGAAGAAGAGGGGAAGAACGGTTTTAGGCGTGAGGATCGGCCTGTCGCAATCAGCACCCGCGCGCTAACTTCACCAGAACAAACATACTGCCATGCCTTCAGGCGCTGCTGGCGGAACGCAGTATCTATCACAGCGTTAGAACGCGCTCGCAGCCGGTGATCCCGGGGGAGGACGTACTCGCGGGCCTGCGGCTCTTCGCCTTCTTCTTCTTGTTCTGGGAGTGAGGGTCCTGACTCTCTATCGAGTCGGTGTGCTCCAACTGCTGCGTTTGCGACATGGCGAACGGCGATGGAGAGAGTGACGATGGGGGTGTCGAGTGTGTAGGACGGAGGGTGATTCTGGCTTCACTTCACTGCCCCAGCAATCCGCAACGCTCCCGGGCGCTACTGTAGTCAGCGGCCGAGTGTCGCACCCCCATGCGCGAGGGACAACACGTGAGTGTCCTTGGCGTTTGAGATGCCATGCATGAATCCAATTGGCCAGTACCGATATGGAGTGGCTTGCCCCGCTGCGCCACGCGATGGTTAACTTGTAACCATCCGACCAGACGAGCGCAACCACATTGCCTTTTGGCTTCCTATCTATTCCCAATCCCTCCAATGTAGCCAGCTTGCTCTCTGCCAAACAGGTGTAACATCAAACAACCCCAAACATCCAAAACAGCCCCGCAATGGCCTCCGCAGCCGTAACGTCCGTTTGCCCCACAGCCGAGGATGTGTTCGCGCAAGTCGAACAGTACCCATGGGACGTCGATGAAGAGTTCCACGGCGGGCTGAGCGCCATTCTGGGGCCAGACCCAACGCCAGATCAGGCATCCGCACTGACACTGCGAGCGCGGTGCTTCTACTACTCCAGGTCGGTTAGCCGCTCCGTGTTGCGAGCGCCACTGACTCCACATCTAGAAAGTTCAATACCAGCGTAGACTTTGACGGGTACAAGGCGTGGCGACAGGCGAAGCACTTGCCTCCTCCATCACTGAGATTCAACGGCACTGTTGCTGCGAGTGCTGAGGATCCCTTATTACAGACCTCGGCTGAACCACCCGCGCCCGAAGCCCCACGTTTTTCCTACCAGGACATTGTCGAGATGATTCAGACGGGCAAGCCAGTTCCCGGAATCAAGGAAATCCCAAATACAGTTCTTGAGGGCCAGGGGACTCAGGCGACGCGGACGGTGAGGAGAAAGCCTTGGGAAAAGGACGTGTCCAGCGAGCCGGCGCCTCAGAGTGAGGTCAGGTCCGAATCTTGAAGCTCTCCGTCCCGATTGTACATAACCTATGCATATCCGTCAACCACCTAGCGAATTAGTGCTGCTTATGCTTTCAAATGCACCCGGCTACGAATTGCTTGTATATACAGCTGCGCCGGCGAATCCGCCCAAAACACGTAACTAGGTGTACATCTACTCTAGTCTAGCCACCCGAAGCCAGAGCACTGGGACTATCCGTCGGCCCGTACTCCACCTGAGGGTTCGGCTCGCCCGGCGCCATGAAATTCGTGAGCGGGTTGCCTGTCTTCTTCGCGGCAGAGCACCTAGCCATGGTTGGGGAACTGCAGAAATTAGCAAGTGTCAGTGTCCAGTAGAACGACATGCATACCTTCTTGAGATGACATCAGTAAAGTAGAAATCCTCAATGACCTTTTTCAGCGGCTCCCCAGTCGCCTTCGCACCCTTGTGCTGGTCGACCAACTGCACCTTGCTCAGAACTGCAAGGCCAGTGTCTTCGACCACGTCGTACCGCCGCAGAGCCGGAGAAATCTCCTCCATGCGGTCCCGCAGAGCCTCAATGTCATCGTAAGGCAGAGGAGCACCAAGGTACTCGCTGACGGCCCGGATAATCTTCCAATCTTCGCGCGCCGCGCCGACCAGGCTGACGGCCGCACGGGTCATCTGGACACGGGCCTCAGTATTGAGGAGCGTGCCCGACTTCTCCACGTAGGAGGCACCGGGCAGGATGATGTCCGCAATCTGAGCGCCCTTGTCGCCGTGGTGGCCCTGGTAGACCACGAAGGCGTCCTTGGGGATGTCCGCCTCCGTGACCTCGTCCGCTCCGAGGAGCCAAACAAACTTCGCCTTGGTGTTGGCGACAGCCGGCGAGGGAACCGTAAAGCCAACCTCGTAGGCCCCGACACGCGAAGCGGCACGCTGGAGGACGTTATAGCCCTTCCACTCAGCAGTGATGAAGTTGTCACGGTGCTTCTCAACGAAGTTGCCCACCGTCTCCAGAATGCTCTCGGCATCCGCGTGCTCCACCGCACCGCTGCCGACGATGATCATGGGCCTCTTCGCAGCAGCCAGCTTCTTGCCGAACTCACCAGCAAGCGCGGTCTTTAGATCCTTGGCGTTAGCACCGAGCTTCTGGTACTCGAACGTGCTGTCGAAATCCTCGCCGACAAGGCCGACTTCAAGGTCAGACCGGAGCCACTGCTTGCGGATGCGAGCGTTGAGGCCGGCGGCTTCGTGACGTGGGTTCGTACCGATCAGCAGGATAGCGTCCGCTTCCTCCACACCGGAGATCTTGGAGTTGAACGAGTAGTTTGAGCGGACGTCGATGCCGTGTGCGATAGGCTCGCTGCCACGGGGCTGGTCAAGCGCCAGGTTCTCAGAGCCGAGCTTGTTGGCAAGATCCTTCATGGCAACCAACACCTCCGTCTCGACGAGCTGACCAGCAATAGCCTTGAGTTCATCACCCTTGGGGCTGACCCGCTTGTAAGCATCGGCAACCTCAACCAAGGCCTGCTCCCAGGTGACGGGCTCGAAGCTGTTGTTACGGCGAACCAGTGGGATAGTGAGGCGCTGAGTGCTTAGGCCATCGCAGGCGAACCGGGTCTTGTCATTGATCCACTCTTCGTTGATGTCATCGTTGAGACGAGGCAGAACGCGCATGATAGACATGCCTCGAGAATCCACCCGGATGTTGGAGCCCAGCCCGTCATGCACATCAACCGTCTCGGTGTGGTAGAGCTCCCACGGACGGGCCTTGAAAGCGTACGGCTTGGAGGTAAGGGCACCCACAGGGCAAAGGTCGATCACGTTGCCGGACATCTCGGAATCAAGATTCTTCTCGAGGTAGGTACCGATCTGCATATCGTTGCCGCGCCCAGTCGACCCTAGCTCGGGAGCACCGGCGACGTCGTTGGCGAACCGGATACACCTGGTGCAGTGAATGCAGCGGTTCATCGAAGTCTGGAATCGTTAGGCTCCACGTCAGGACTGAGGGGAGACACCCACCTTGATGAGCGGACCCATGTTCTTGTCCTCGACCGCGCGCTTGCCACCAATCTCGTGGAAGCGGCCACGGTCGGAGCCGTACCGCATGGACTGGTCCTGGAGATCGCACTCGCCACCCTGATCGCAAATGGGGCAATCGAGGGGATGGTTGGCGAGCAGAAACTCCATGATGCCCTCACGAGCTTCATGCACCAAGGGCGAGTTAGTCTTGACCACCATGCCTGGTTGCACCGGCCACGCGCACGAGGCGACAGGCTTCGGGGACCGCTCAACCTCCACCAAACACATGCGGCAATTGCCCGCAATCATCAGCTTCTCATGATAGCAGTATCTCGGAATTGTGGCGCCGGCTTTTTCACAGGCTTGGATGAGGGCAGACCCCGCTGCAGACGTTAGAGGCGGTCATTAAGCAGTCTCTTGAGGGTAAGCACCTTCTATTGACACCTTCTTGCCATCTAGAACTCGTCAGTGGCGAACTGCACAGCATACAATGTCACCGTACCTATGGTAAGCTCCACCTCGGCCCTCCGCGAGCTGGCTGCACTGAAGGAGCGGGAGGCATTGACGGTGCTGAGGCCCTGAGGCTTTCGCAGCGTCCTCAGCAGCTGATGTCGCAGCATCGTGGGGGACTGGAGAACGCGCAATCGGAGGCGGAGATGGGTGGTGGTTGCGGGTTGTTGAGCGGCACTGATGCCGCGTCGTCTGGCTTCGTCGTTCCCTGCCGGGGCCAACGGCAATGGCTCCGCTCTGATTGGCCCGAGCTCAAGCGAGCTGCCTACAAAAACTGGCGGAGCGCCGCCAACCTCATCTTCTCTTCTTCACTCATTCGAACATTTATTGTAGGAGGCTTTGGATTGCTCTTCCACCTTTTTCTCCTCTATCATATGTTCTAGATCAACACGCGCCGTAGCTGGAGCTGCTGAGGATTTTCCGATGAAACCTTGTTCCTTACCGACGGTCGCGACAAACCTTTGCACCACTCACACGATTGTAGTTTCTCAGCACGCAGAGCCGCCGTCCGTACCGTTGGCAGTGGACGAATGCACCACTAGGAGCGCGGTTATGATATATTGCATCTCTGCATAGGTGACAGCATCCTCTCTTGGGTGGTAGGCAGCTTAGCTATTTGTCAAAGTCTCCTCGCACCTCGTCCTTGATCGTGTTGCCTTGCAATCTTCCTGAAAACTCTGCAGTGCCCTTCATTTCAGGCCACCACAGACAACGAACAACGACTCAGGCAGCGACTCAAAGCAGACATGAGATCCCGCTCGACTTGAGGCGGAGATTACTGAACGTCATGACCACACCACCACAGCGCCTGTTGGCAAATACGGCCGAACGGCAGTGGCGCCTCACAACAATACTGCTGGGCGTATCTTTCACGGGCTCCGTTTGATGTGAAGAGACTTCCAGCTGCGCAGCAGTGTCTGTGGGCATCTGACAGGACGTGCCTCGAGAGAAACCTAAATGGGCACCGTGGCCATGTAGAGGCCTGTTGTCAAGGAGTAGGTCAAACTTCTGTGCACAACAGATATGTGCTGATAAGGCGGACGTGCACAACCACACTGGCTTTGAAATGCCCAAAGACTTGTCCTCCGTGTCGTCCTGCCCGGCTGAGGACGATCAGCCGGCATCCCATGGTCCGCCCGCTGAAGCCAAGGCCGCGTCCTCCAGTTTCACAGTGCTCAAATACCTTGACTATTTTTCACATTTCGCCGCAGACGCTCTTGGATGCCGTTTCGAAACTCGTTCTTTATGCGATGTTCTCGACCCTTGCTTCTAGAACGTCACGGCGAACTAGACCGACAAATCATGGCCAGGCCATGCGGATCTCCCTTTCATATTGGACAAAGAACAGAATCACCTTCATCATTGCACGAGCTCCTTGCCTTCGACACCGTGGCGGAGAGCGCCTGCCAAGTGCTATCCGGAAACGGGATAGCATTCTCCCACTGGTCCCGTGCAGAACGTCAGGGTATTGCGTCAAGGTATTGCGTCAAATCCCTTCCTAGCCTCTGCCCATTTGGGAGGCCTTTGCCTTCCCTCCTCCAGGATGGAGGGCCCGTGGCCTATCTTCGCCTTCCAATTCCGATCTTCTGGTCATGAGGTGCAGTCTTCGGGGACTGGGCCTGGTATCAAGCCTGGATCTTGATATCAACCTCAGGCACGATCAGCCTTCCACGTCTGACGGCTCAAATCCATGGTTCTGGACAATCCTATGCCAAATTTGCCATGACTCCCAGGGACTTCACATAATGTTTGGGCTCATATAATCGATACGGCAAACACCGGGGAAATCGAACATCACGACCCTTCTCTTGGGCAGTGCTTTGGGTAGAAGCGCTGAGATGTTCTCGGAACATGGCCGTTGTCACAGTTCAAATCCCAGCATTGGCAAAGTGTCCGTGGTGACTGCCTTATTCTCAGGTTCACACACGCCATGCTCTCACCATCATAGCCCGTAGGTCTCCACACGTTTCGCGCAATCAACCCACAGCCTCGAAAGGGAACCTCCGGCCCCCACCAGTGGGCGGAAGCTGGCTCTGCCGACTTGGTGGCTTCTTTACTCTGTAGTGGGGGTAAAGATTGCCTTTACCAAGCAACTGTCCTTTGCCGCGATTGTTCAAGGAGATGACAGCCACAGTGAAGCTTCTTCCTTGGTCCCATCAGTCACTGAATTTTGACTTTCTCCATGACCACTTTGCAACTTTTCCTAGGGAACCTCGACATAACGAATTCATTATATCGCTATTCACGCTGTACAAGGCAAGGACTTACAAGTATCCCAGCGGCAGACTTAGAGCGATCAGACAACTTTGACAAATTAGGCTGAACATTTCGCACACATGAAGTTTTGTCTCGCCCAACGCCCCTGCGTCACGCCCGCAAATGGCGCAACAAAATCCCCCGCGCGGAGAATTTCTTCTTGGTGGCCAATCGTGGGCGGGCCAGGTTGTGTATCGGTCCGCTGAAGTCTGGAGTGCTGCGCGTTTCAGAGTGGCGGGAGTAAATTTATGCCACCTCCCATGTCTTGCACCCCTCCACCCCGCAGCAAAAGTAAATCCCTTCAGTACCGTGACAAACAGGCACGGTGTCGACGCTGCCTGAGGATGTACTCTTGAGTTCGGGAAACGCCATGGTTGGAGAGTCATGTCGCTGTAGTTCCCGAAAACTGCCGGTATGCGTATCGAGGCGCGCTTTTCTGGACCGTTGAAAGGGAAGAATCCAACGCGGATTTATCAGGAATAGTTCTCGAATTGCTTTTATGCTGTGACTCGATGAGAGCTGAAGATAGGCTATCGCCGAGGTGGCAAGGCTGACCGCGAACCCAGCCGTGCCCGGAGCAAGGTCCTAACGACACCAATGTCGCTCGAGTCCTATGAAACGTGGAGCAATATCTTGGCGACGATGGTTCACGGCGTCCTTACGGTTCCTGTCCCTGACGACATGGCTGCTTGTCAGGGTGGCAATTCGGCTCCATAGCCCGTGCGCCATCGGCTGTTACGAAACTGGATCTCAGCCTCTGGGGGAGATTGGCCACTACCCTTATACTCTGCTGCTCCTACGGCTTCTGGTTCTGCACCTTCTTTTCTGCGGACTGGTAGCCGACGGCGACGCGATTGAGCCGGTTTCTCTCGTTGCCTTTTATTCTTTTAATGCCCTGGTGCGGTTTCTAGCCGCCATCTGCCGCAGAGCAACACTGCTGGCGAGCAGTCAAAATGGCAGTTGAAGGAGGTGCCATATTTGGTGCGTACCTGACGAACCATGCGGGGGATTACGCCTTGGACCGAGGGGCCCTCAATTACGGTCAGGATATGAGCAAGATGAGCGATATGGAGATGAGCCAGATGAACACCACGACCGCGATCATTGGCAAGCTCGTACTGGCTCAAGTACAGCAACTTCGGGTGATGCACATTGCGATTGGGTGTGTGAGCATGGTGGTGGCATTGTGGATCATATTCAGGATCTGGTACGACAACTGGAGAGCATCGAAGTTGCAGGTGAAGCTGCGGCCACGGTAAGGCTGACCGAGAACCACTGAAGCATATCTAACACTCATAGGAGATTCGAGTTTCTATATGAACTGCACCCGGCCGAGAGCTTTCCGCTCTTGCTTGGGTTTGGAATTGTTCTTCAACAGTTCTTCTTCATCTGGATCCAAGCCGCGGCGTTGAAGACTGTGTTCGTGCCCAAATGTCCCAATACCGCACAGGTCGTCTTTCCTCGTAAGTGGCATGCCTGGTCGAAGTACCGCTCTAACGGCTCTAGAAATCTTCTCCATCGGGTATCTCCACCTGATCTTTGGATTGGAGATGACAATCCGCGCGTTAAGACGAGTACCATTTAAGCCGCGCCGCAAGCACGCTTCGTTCGTTTGCACAGGCATCGCATTCATCCTCCTAATCCTGACATGGATTCCGGTGAAGCTTCGGCCCCCGCTGGAAAAGTGCTTTGGAGACATGATATGGCGGGCGGTGAAGCACTCTGTTTTCGGGATCGGAATCACTTCGATGTTGATTATCATGTCACTGCTGATGGCCGGCATCATCGCACTCCAGCTACGCCGAACGGTGCGAGTGGACCCCAACGAGCGGATTGCAGGGACTCGGATGGTGTACTATCTGCTGCTAAACGCAGTTATCTACGTAAGCCGATCACGCAATCACACTATCTTTCTAACTGAACAGATTTTCATCCTCCCCTTCTGGTCCCAAGCCGTCGCCCAATCCTTCGACAAGGATCTCACCTCCTCACGCATCGCCGAATTCGCAATCTTCTTCTCAGGCACCGCCATCGCCTTCGCCCACCTCTTCCTCCGCGCCAATGCCACGCGCACCGCTATCAAGCCCGGCTCCATGCCCTGGCACGCAAAGCGGCGCTTCCGCCTCTGGGGCCGCAACGACCTCGAGCTCATGACCATCAGCTCGCCGCTGCATCTCGTGGACTCAGGTTTCCGCCCTGACGAAAAAGTGTCCGACGTCTACGCGCAGTACCAAGCGGATCAGGCTCAGGCCCCACGCTTCCCATCCTCCATTTACCCCTCTTCCATATACCACAAGACGCGCAATAACTCGACCGACTCGACTAAAACCCGCTGGCCCCTCCCCCCAGCCCCGCTAACCATCTCCACCGGCCCCGGATCCAGCAACGGCCACACGCGCAACAAAAGCAGCACCTACAGCCTCTTCCCAACCCCAACCCTCACCACACCCATCGAATCCACCCCGACGACCGACATCCGCCTCCCCCTCGCGACCTACGCGCCATCCACACCCCCCAAAACCACCCCCACCCGCACCGCCTCCACAAAGTCCCTCCCCAAGCTCCTAATCCCGGGCTCGCGCCCCCAAGCCCCGGTGTCAATAACCGACATCGGCGAGGCCAGCCTACCCCTCCCCGCCGCACCGTGGGCACGCAATCCCCGACTCGGCCACCGGCGCGGGTCGAGCGCTGACTCCTCCGCTACGGTGCAGATCGGGATACGACTGAGCGCAGCCCCAGGTTTTGCACCACAGGCGCAGGCTCAGCGCGACTTGCCGCCTATGCCACCGTTGCGGCCCGTGAGTGCTGTGCCGGCGCCGTTGAGTGGGCGGAAGGGGGAGTGGGAGGGGGCGGGGCCGGGGCCGGTCCTGGAGGGGGGGAGTGAGTTTGCGTGGTTGGATGGGATTGAGGAACGGGAGTTGAAAGTGGATGAGGGGTTTATATTGCCGGCTTCGACGTTTGGGCAGCCGAGTGCTGGGTCTAGGGCGGAGGGGGCGAAGAGCCCGCCCGGCTTCTTTTAGGCCATTCTTTTGGGTCTTTTGGAGGTGTTTTCTTTGCGCAAGCGGCGTAATGGGGTTTGGTGTTGGGCTGGGTTGGGTTGGGCCGCATGTATACCACGATTCGCGCTACCATATTCCATTTGATACCTGGAGTGGGGATGTTTCTTTATCACGGTCATTACGGCAAGGCTGCACCGCGCCAGCGCGCGGACGGAGGCCAAAGGTAGATATGTATGTATACAAGCAAGGCCACATGATCACGAGCGAGCCATTGCTCTTACACATCCAGTTATACAGACGTGAGGCAGGAGCATGGTAACGTCAGGAAGGAGCATACTTGCTTGGGGAAGGAACATGATGTAATGTGCGCATGATGGGAGGAAGGAGCAGAGGAAGATACTTGACATCATCGTGTATTCAGTCTCGAAAGTCTCTGACCCTCTCCTCTTCTTGTCTTCATCTCGATTTGCACTTTACCCAATCGCCTGTCGCTCACGTCAAGCCTTGCTTCCACTATCCAGAACACTTCAATCCAGCCTTATCCCTCGCTCCCGCAAAAAGCAACGCAAACCCTCCGTCCTTAGCCTCTCCAAACCCACGGCCCCCTCCCAGCCCCGCGCACAAACAGGGCTGAAACACCTCGCGTCCCAAGCCCGTCTGGACGTTCCTAGGGCGAACGTCTCGTCTGCGGGGTCGCCGTGGACAAAAGGGATGCCGCGCCGCGATGCCGTGTTCAAGAAAGCTTGCTTTCAGAGAGCCAGACTGGCCTGATTGACGTCGGGAGCCCTGGACGCGGCACTCGCACGCGTTCGATGGCCGCGCACGTGGAGCACGCAGGAAGCAGTTTGCACCCCGCGCTTGCGGCACTTACGGTACCTGCCGTGCCTGCATCACCATCTTACTTGACCGGTTCTGCGGAAGAGGGAATAAGAAGAGGTCTGATTACACTGCTGCGGCTCATAGCGGCGGGTTTACAGTCGGGATAAGCATCGGCGTTGCGCAGCGAAGCTTTAGCTGGCCCACTGTGGCTAAAGTACGGGTGGCTGCCGATGTCGGAGTCGAACCCGAAACGACTAACTAATGCAGTGACGATAGAACTGTTGCCCGAAGCGGCAAGTTGATCCCCGTTCGCCCCAGATCCGGGTTTAAGCTCCCCAAAATCGAATAATGTCCTAATCCGAGCAGTTCGCCGTGCCGAGAACTTCTCCGCCCGCAACCATGCAGTATTACGTCGCGGGGATCGGGGCTCGCAACCCCACCCAGGCCGCCCTCAGCCTGGGGGACAACCTGGGTTGCCGTGTTCAACCCCGCTTTGATGACGCCACGGGAAGTTCGTGGCGATGGGCCACGAAGTGTCACCATGACAAGCTCGCGGGCGAAAGGGAATGAAGCGAGGTATATAACCCGGGCAGCGCGTTGATGAGCAATTGCTCTCATCTACACGATTGCCTCGATCTCGTTTATAAGCTTGCACCTCCGACACGGAATTGAAGTCATTGTAACCAATACACTACCTGCGATCCCCATAGGCTTATCTACGCCAGGTATGTGATGGACCCTGGGCATGCGGGTGTGATGTCAACGACGTGCACTTGGCTGACGCGGCAGACGCATATAACAGTCTCCCCCCTTTTGAGCAGTAGTCTCCTTTTGTTGGAACAACCACAGTCACAATGGTATCTCATCTCCTCCGCTCCTCCGCCTCCCGCCTCCCCACCACAGCCTCGCGGTTGCTGCGCCCTGCGTCAGCAGGTGCAGCGCGACAGTGGACGGGCGTGCGAGCGCCGGCTTCGACGAGATGGCTAACAGCGAGTGCGGCACGACAGGGCAAAGTTTTGATGGTCTTGTATGATGTAAGAGATCCCCGGGCCGAGTGGACGAGGCTGATAACCCAGGGCTTTGAGCATGCAGAGCAGGAGCCGAATCTGCTAGGCACGACGGAGAATGAGCTCGGTCTGCGGAAGTGGCTTGAGGAGCAGGGGCATACACTGGTGACGACGAGTGATAAGGAGGGCGAGAATTCGATGTTTGATAAGGAGTTGGTGGATGCGGAAGTTATTATTACGACGCCGTGAGTGGGCTCGTATCCCCATTGAGGCGTATGACTGAGGATGCAGCTTCCACCCCGGATACCTCACCGCGGAGCGCCTTGCCAAAGCGAAGAAGCTCAAGATCGCCGTCACTGCGGGCATCGGTTCGGATCACGTCGACCTGGACGCCGCGAACAAGACGAATGGCGGTATCACGGTCGCCGAAGTCACGGGATCCAACGTCGTAAGTGTCGCCGAGCACGTCATCATGACCATCCTCGTGCTGGTGCGGAACTTCGTGCCGGCGCACGAGCAGATCGCCGCTGGGGAGTGGAACGTGGCCGCCGTGGCGAAGAATGAGTATGATCTCGAGAACAAGGTTGTCGGGACCGTGGCCGTGGGACGTATCGGCGAGCGTGTGCTCCGGCGCCTCAGGGCGTTTGACTGCAAGGAGCTGCTGTACTTCGATTACCAGCCGCTGAGCGCCGAGAAGGAGAAGGAGATCGGGTGCCGCCGGGTGGAGAGCCTGGAGGAGATGCTGGGCCAGTGCGATGTGGTCACTATCAACTGCCCGCTGCATGAGAAGACGAAGGGGTTGTTTAACAAGGAGCTTATTTCCAAGATGAAGCCCGGTAGGTCCTCTCTTTTCCTCTTCGCTCTTCGAAACTAATGCATCCAGGCTCCTGGCTCGTCAACACCGCCCGTGGCGCCATCGTCGTCAAGGAGGATGTCGCTGAGGCGCTCAAGTCAGGCCACCTGCGCGGCTACGGCGGCGACGTGTGGTACCCGCAACCGGCGCCGAAGGATCACCCGCTGCGGTATGCAGCCAACCCGTGGGGTGGAGGCAATGCGACGGTGCCGCATATGAGCGGGACGAGCATCGATGCGCAGAAGCGGTATGCCGAGGGGACAAAGGCCATCCTCCAGAGCTACTTCTCCGGCAAGGAGGATTACCGGCCTGAGGATCTGATTGTGCACAAGGGGGATTATGCGACAAAGGCGTATGGGCAGCGCGAAAAGAAGTAGCTGTGCGGTAATGGTGTAGGAGCTTTGTAGTTGATGTTTAATGCACATGATGTATGCTGTACCTGTGTCCTCACACTGCGCCGGGTATCCTTGCCAACTCAAAATGATCAACGCCAAAGCTGTGCCCAATGCCCAAGCCCAAAAACACGCACACTACCGCCCATCCTCACTCTCACTATCATCCCGAAACCCCTCCTCCAACTCCCGACTCAACCGCCTAACCTCCTCCCTCCTCCTCCCCGCACTCGCCGGCCTTGCATCAAGACTCAACGCATCCCTCCGTCCGGGCACAACCAAATCCTCAAGCTCGGAATCAAAATCCGTATCACTAGCCCCCATCTCGCTCTCTGTCCTCCCCGCCGGCGGACCCATCTCTTCCTCCGCAGTCTCCACCCTCCGCCTCCTCTCCCAGCGCTCTGCCCAGCTCGCGGGCAGGAGCAGTATCAGTGGTGCTGTGAGGCGGGTTGTGAAACTGGTGCTTTCGCGGTAGGAAGGGGGCCCGAAGGCGGCGAGGGGGTTGGTGAAGGGCCCGCTGCCTGGTGTGGAAACGGGCAGGTATTGAGAGTAGCGGGCGCGGTGGCGGCGGTAGAGGGGGAGGAGGACGGCGGTGGCGAGGTAGAGGAGGAGGGCGAGGAAGAGGGGGGGGAGGACGGATTTGAGGAGGGCGGGGGTGGACATTGTGGTGGTAGTGGTGGGGATGGTGATGGTTATGGTGATGGTGGTGGTGATGCGGTACTGTCACGTGCGGAAGGCGATGCGGTGTTGGTGAAGGTGGCCCGATTAGGTGCGGCGCAGGGACATGGTGGTGCAGCGTGTGTTCCTGGGTGATGCGAGGGGTGGGCCTGTAGATTTGGGGTGGATATGCAGTGCGTGCGACTAGAGAGGTGGAAGCGAGGGAGAGGGCGGATAGGCTGGTGGTTGGTGATGATGGGAGATGAGGATGAGATGGATGGGGATGGAGATGGAGAGGGAGTTGGTGGAGCTGTCAATTAGGATTGATGCCTTAGGGCGCGCCTTACCGTCGAATAAGGCACGTAGAAGTACAAGCCACAACTGTCAAGCCGCACACGGATGAGGCGCACATAAAAATGCCAAGGCTGAGAGTTTCATTAGGGGGCTGGGGGTAGAGGAGGGAGTAGAGGGGGTTGGCTTTAGGAGGGGAAAGCGCCGCCAACGTCTCTATGAGGAGCGAAGAAGAGAAGGAACAACCCCAACACAACCCCCCCAATCCCAAAAGGGGACGAGACGAGAACGGCACGGGATCCCAAGTCAACACCAAGGGCAAAGAGAGGGACGTCGCTTGTCACCCGCAGCTCTCTCTTCACAAACATCAGCAACAAACCCGCCCCCTCTCCTGTAACTTTCAGATCACGCACCGCCTCTCCTTCAACACTCTTGACCTCCTGCATCTCGGCCTATCCCGATTGTCACCGTTCAAGCGCACCCCCCCCGTCCCACCACGATACCAACAACTGCTCCTCCCACACGTGCGCCGAACTGCTCGTCTTGCGATCGCTCTGTCTTTGAGACTTTTGTGTACAACTCATCCGTCAGCTTAACGCTGCTTACAGTCCCCTGTCCATCAGCACCGGCTACGGTCCCTCACCCTCAACCCGTCCGCGGACGGACCCTTCTCGGCGCCCGTGATGCCTTCGCAGGACACCAAAGGGCGCGCGTCGTCAGGCGGAAAGGGTCTACTCGGCTTCATGCGCAAGGACAAATACACGCAGGACTACGATTCAGACACGCCGCGGGCCTCGCCATCAGCTGGCAGCAGCGCACCGGGCTCATATTCGTCGCGCCACTCGCATCGCCACTCCACCAACACGCTCGACCGCCCTGGGTCTGGCGGAACAGACACTGCCGGTGGGTTGTGAATGCTGAGGGCGTCGTTGCTCCTGGCGGTATTCCAGTGGTTGTCAAGTGCTTACGCAATGCAGGTGATGAGTTCAAAGTAGCGGGACGTCGAGATCCGCTACCACACCATCTCAACAAAGGCGGAGGTGACTTTCATCAGTATCCTGTTGTCGACCCGCAGCACTATCGCGGCATGCCTCCCCCGCGGCCCCCGACACACGGCTCCATGACCGGCGGCGCGAATGGCAATGACCGCATCGCGGCCATGCAATCGTGGAGCATGGCGCAACGTGCAAGTAACGCGGGAAGCGGTACATCCCAAAACTACACATCCTACAACAGTACGGACTCGGCACACTCACAATTGACTCGCGCGTCCTCTGATCAGACGAGCGTCTATTCATTAGGGTCGCATCGCGCCTCCAGCATACACTCCCTTCAGAACCCGTCCGTAGCGACCGTTTCGTCGAATGGCCACCCCGAATGGCCCACTTCCTCGCCCAACCGCCAGACGCTGTCGCAATCGCAGATCCCAGGATCCATGTCCCAGTCATCCTTCGCCCCAAGCGACTTTTCGTTGGATCGTCCGTCCGACGAGGAGATTGAGCGGGCGTTCCGCGAGCTGATGAACCAGCGTGGTTGGAAGAGCATGCCCGAACAGGCCCTACGGCAGATGGAGTCGTACCCCATCACCAAGAAATGGACACTTGTGTACCAGGACCGGCTGCAGATGTACCAGAGCGAACAGAAGCGCCGGCACACCAGCCGCTATGGCGCTGATAGCGGCGGCAACATCCTCGACCGCGCGCACGAGGAGGGTTCCCCCGAGTGGTATGTGCGGCGTGTGATGGACAACTCGATATCGGCAAAGGAGCTCCAGAGTCTCACGGTCAGCCTGCGCACACAACCGATCGGTTGGGTGAAGGCATTTGTCGAGGCACAGGGCACGATTGCGCTCACCAATGTGCTCAGCAAGATCAATCGTCGGGCAGGCCAAGGCCCCGCAGCACCGCAATTGGGCAATCGGGAAAAGGATCTCGACCGCGAGTACGACATTGCCAAATGCTTGAAGACTCTGATGAACAGCAAGTATGGCGCCGATAATGCCCTCCAACACACGCAGGTCATAACGGCCATGATCGGGTCCCTGAGCTCAATGCGCATTCAGACTCGCAAGACTATCAGCGAAATCTTGACGTTCTTGTGCCACTGGAACGATGGAGACGGCCATATGCGCGTTATCCAGGCCTTTGATGCTGTCAAGGCTCAGTCTGGCGAGACGGGCCGCTTCGACTCTTGGATGCGCTGGGTGGAGATATCCATTGATGGCCGCGGCAAGTTCGGCAGCTTGGTGGGCGCGAGCGATGAAATCCGCGGCGGTGGCGTCGGCATGGAGAACCACCTCATGGAATACGCCATCTCGTCGCTGCTTCTCGTCAATATGATCGTCGATACGCCGCATCGGGACCTGCAGCTACGATGCCATCTGCGCGCGCAGTTCAACTCGTGCGGTATCCGGCGCATCCTCAAGAAGATGGAAGAGTTCCACTACGAGGGCCTGGACAAGCAAATTGAGCAGTACCGCTCCAATGAGGCTGTCGACTACGAGGATATCCTGGAGCGCGAGAACAGCAGCGTCGTAGAGAGCATCGACGGCGAAGCCAAGGACCTCAACGACCCAGCGCAGATTGTCGATGCAATTGCGTCGAAGATCCAGCATACCCGGGCCCATGATCATTTCGTGTCTTTGATGCAGCATTTGCTCATCATCCGTGATAATGACGTGGACGACCGGGACCGCATGTTCCAGCTCGTGGACGCCATGATGAGCTACGTCGCCATGGACCGTCGGCTGCCCGATATGGATCTGAAGCAGAGCCTCAACCTGACAGTGCAAAACCTGCTCGACAAGCTCTACACGGACTCGGAGGCGCGACAGGCGCGGGACGACGCCATCGCTGCGAAGCAGATTGCTGATGCAGCTATTGCGGAGCGTGACGAGGTACAAGCTCAGGTTGAACTCGGCGCCGACGGTCTGGTCGCGAAGCTGCAGAAGCAGCTGGCCGAACAGCAGGAGGTGATTGATCTGCAAAATCGGCAGATTGATGGCTTCAAGGCGGAGGTAGCGGAGCTTCAGCGTCTGCGGGCACAGGAGATGCAACGCAACGAGCTCGAGGCGCGCGAGCTGTATCTGATGCTGCGTGATGCTCAGGACGCCGCAGCTTCTGCTGTCAACAAGGCCTCTGGAAGCGGTAAGGAGGCGGCTGCAGTGGGCGTTGGCGCTTCCAGCGGACCTGCTGCACCCATTGTCGATCCTATGCAGATGCAGGGCATCCTTGATCGGCAGAAGCTGATGGAGAAACTCGAAATGCAACTCGAGCGCGCAAAGACCCGGGCCAAGCTCGAGGGCAAGGTGTGGCAGCAGGTGGCGCCATCGGACCGGCTCCGCGAGCTGCGCGAGAAGATGGACGGCGAGGTGGACGACCGGGAAGAGGAGCTGCAGAAGTACGAAGCGGGCTTCGAGGGCTACAACTTCGGCTCCATCAGCGGGTCCCGCTCTGGCATGCGCCGCATTCCGCGCAAGGCTGTGGGCTCGAAGCCGACTGACGATGAAGAGGACGATATCGTGGTCGAAAAGGCCCGCATTGTCGACGTTGGCGTGCGGCCGCGCGTCCCGGCTAACCATCAGCAGATGATGACCGGCGTGCTTGGTGACCTGACTGCACGGGCCAAAAAGTACGATAATAGCGACGAGGAGAGCCTTGAGGCCGATGGCGTCACTACTGGTACTACGCACCCGAGCATCGAAGCCGATTCGCCCCGCACCCCGGCCGACGACAAGTTTGACGGCTCGCAGTCCCCTCCCAAGCCTGGCCAACTGGCCTCGCTACCTGGCTTCGTGAGCAATGCGCCTCCACCTCCTCCCCTGCCTCCTGGACTACCCGGCTTCAAGTCTGGAGCTCCTCCTCCGCCCCCACCGCCTTTCCCCGGTGCGGCTGGTCCGACATTACCTGGATTCAAGTCTGGCGCGCCTCCACCTCCTGCATTACCCGGGTTTGCGTCCGGAGGACCACCGCCACCGCCGCCTCCCCCCGGTGGCCGGATGGCTCCTCCCCCACCCCCTTTCCCCGGTGCGCGTGGCCCGCCCGGTGCGCCGCCCCCGCCCCCGTTTCCTGGTGCCAAGCGGGGGCCTGGCTTCTTGCCGCAAAAGGGTGACGCTCCTGTGCTTTCGACGCTGGCGCTGGGTGTCGCAAGACCGAAGAAGAAGCTCAAGGCGCTGCATTGGGAGAAGGTCGACACGCCGCAGGTTACCATCTGGGCGAATCACACACAGACGCTGGATGAGCGCGAAGAGCGGTACCGCGAGCTGTCACGCAAAGGTGTGCTCGATGAGGTTGAGCGGCTGTTCTTAGCCAAAGAGACACGGGCGATTGGCAAGGCTGCTGGGAAGAAGAGTGATAAGAAGCAGATCATTTCGTCGGATCTGATGAAGAATTGGCAGATTTCGTTGTCGAAGTTTTCGCAACGCCCTGTGGAGGATGTTGCTCGTATGATCATCCATTGCGACAAGGAGATTCTGGATAATCAGGTTGTGATGGAGTTCTTGCAAAAGGACGACATGTGTAATATCCCCGACAATGTTGCAAAGCTCATGGCGCCGTACAGCAAGGACTGGACTGGTCCGAATGCGGTCAAGACGGAACGCGAAATGGATCCTTCGGAGCTCACGCGCGAGGATCAGCTTTACCTTTATACGGCGTTTGAGCTGCACCATTACTGGAAGGCCCGCATACGCGCGCTCATGCTCACAAGGACGTTCGAGCCGGAGTACGATGAGATTGCAGCGAAGTTGCGTGAGGTCGTCAAAGTGTCGGAGTCATTGCGAGACTCGGTCTCGCTGCTCAACGTCCTCGGCTTCATATTGTTCGTCGGTAACTTTATGAACGACGCCAACAAGCAAGCCAGCGGCTTCAAGATCAGCTCGCTGAGCCGACTCGGCATGGTTAAGGATGCGCAGAACGAGACGAATTTTGCCGACTTTGTCGAGCGCAGCGTGCGGCAGAAGTGGCCTGAGTGGGAGGGCTTCGTTGACGATATCGAGGGCGTTGTTGTCGCGCAGAAGGTCAACGTCGATGTCCTCATGCAGGACGCAAAGCGTTACATCGATAACATTAAGAACGTCCAAGCCAGTCTCGACGCGGGTAACCTGTCGGATCCGAACAAGTTCCATCCCGAGGACCGGGTGAGCGTTGTTGTGCAGCGCTGCATGAAGGAAGCCCGGCGGAAGGCGGAGCAGATGCAGCTCTACCTCGAGGAGACGACAGGCGCATTCAAGGACATTATGACGTTCTTCGGCGAGGACCCGAGCGACGAGAACGCGCGGCGCGAGTTCTTCGCTAAGATGGCCGAGTTCGTCAAGGAGTGGAAGGTACGTCGTTTTTCTCTTCGAACTCCTGCATTTACTGATATTTGCCAGAAATCCCGGGAGAAGAACGTCGCTCTCGAGGACACTCGTCGTCGTAACGAGGCTTCTATGAAGCGCAAACAGGCTATCACTACGCAGCTGAATACACCGACCGACATTTCTGCGCCCGTTTCGCCGTCCGGCTCTGGCGCCATGGATGATTTGCTCGCTAAGCTGCGTGCTGCGAAACCGGAGGCACGTGATCAGCGCGATCGCCGCCGGCGCGCGCGGCTAAAGGATCGACATGCCGTTCGCGTGGCGTCGGGGCAAAAGATGCCGGAGCTGGACGAGCTGGTGCAGGTGCGCAGCAACGAGAGCGGAGCCGGGGACAACAACGGGCCCAAGACTGAAACGGGGTTGCTCAGCCCGGTTGAAATGGAAGGCGACCCGATGGACGCGGAGCCCAAGCCGGAAGAAGACGACGTCGCGGACCGCGCGGAGAAGTTGCTCATGGGGCTTGGCGGGGGTGAGGAAGCGGCGGCGGGGGATGTGGCGAGGGAGTTGTCTGGGAGGTCGAGACGGAGGAGGGAGACGGCGGAGGATGAACGTGCGAGGAGGAGACGGAGACGGCAGATTACGAGTGAGAGCTCGGTTGCGAGTGCGGGGGGGGCGGCGCCGGGGATGGCGGAGGGGATACGCGAGGAGAGGGAGGCGGAGGAGGAGGCTGATAGGAGGCCGGGGAGTGGGGGAGATGCGGGAGATGGGGTTCCGGTGCTGGAACTTGTGCCGCCTAGTCCTGATGGGAGGGGGGGTATTTGAGTAGCGGCGGGGAGAGGGGTGGGGTGTTGAGTTGCATTGTGTTGTTTGGTTTGGCTCGGTGCATTGGTTGGATGGATGGTGGGGTGGGATATTTGGGCACTCGCACTCATGGGCGGCATGGGCTAGGGGGCGACGGGCGGGGCTTGTTGGTCGGGTATCTTTTGTTGTAATATCTTTTTTTTTTCTATCAGCGGTGGGTTTTGATGGGGGACTGGCTGATGGGTTTTTTGCGTATGAGGCCGTCGTCTGGAGGGGGGTTGTTTGGAGATGTGCAGGCGATTGGGTAGGGTTTGGATGGATGAGCCGGCGTTTGCGGGGTTGGCTGGGCTTTTTTGGGTGGGCTATTGGGGATTCGAGGAGGTGGATGAGGCTGTGTATATGCTTGCTGTGGGCATATGAAATGGGAGGTTTGCTCCGGACTGAAGTTGACCGGTGGGGCAAACTGCCCGAGACAGAGGTTGCTTTTCGGGTTGGCTAGACGGCTCCACGGGTTTGGAGAAAGGAGATACTCTACCCGGTCGTAGCAGTAGTAAATGGCATTTGCTACATAGGGTGGTGGCCATGCTGTTTGCTGTGATTGCTTGCCTGTCGGGCTGCTTGTTGATGGTTGGATCCCGATTGGGCAGGTTAGTCGCTCCGCGGGGTTGGATTGGTTATGCTAATGTTTTGGTTTTGACAGAGGCGCGGGTTCTGGAAGCAAGCCAAAAGGTTCCTTGTGGGAGGGGATATATATTCGCTTCCCCCCCTCGCTTCAGGTGCTCTCGGTACTATTGGCACGTCGTGCTGGCTATATGCCGCCCAACCCACATTTTACATTCTCCATCTGAGCCATATATCCCTCCCACCTACACCACGACCTATCCATACTATACGGCGTCGTCTCCGAGTTTCCGCAACACCTACCCAGGTCCCTGAGGACCATTTCCAAGCCTCCGTCGAATTGCGTCCTGTGTTCGCCTGGCCCACCGGCTCAGATCTGGCTCGACATATGTCCAGAAATTGAAGCACATGGCCGCCACTCCATCAGCTCCGCTGCAAACATGTCCATCGGAGGGGACGTCGAAGATCAGCAACAGAATGGTCCTCTGCTCCGCGGCCCGGGATCTCTCTCCCCTCATCGAGGAGCGCCTGGACTGGCGTGCCCTCGCCCTCGGTCCGTACTTGGGCGTTCGCACGACCCCTGAAGACAATATTCACTGGGCATCCCGGCCCGCGGTGGACGCGGTCGTTGGGAGGGTCATCAGCGCGTTTGGTGTTGAGGGGTTCGGCTCGGTTGTCTTGACACCCAGTCAGTGTACGTGGGGGGCTGCGAGGGCACGCTTGTAGGTCCTGGCACCACCGCGGTGCTGAAGGCGCGTGATGAGAGTGTATGTGGGGTGGTTGGTGAGGAGCAGGGCAAGAGAAGCAGCAAATGGGTGTTGATGGTGTGAACGCGGAGGGAAGGGTTGGTTTGGTCTGCTCGGTCCCATCTGGCGATGGGAAGATAGTGGGATGGCTGGGGGGTGGGTGTTTGGGTGGGAGGTTGTGAGGGGGCGAGGTTCGGGCTGGAGGGGGGATGGGTGGGTGGTGAGTAGTTCCACGACGCCTGTTGGGGGGCGTTGTTGACGGTGAACAAAACATGCTCGGGGTTGGGATTGTTCTTCATGCGACTGTCGTTACAACCTCATCGCGGTGCTTCGTGGCGGGTGGAGCAGAGGACGCAGCGGCATGTGCTGGCCCTGTTGCCGGATCGCGAACCGGCAGCAGGAGTCCGGCAAGGCACCGGATCATCACCGTCCTGACATTGAGCCTACGTACCTTGCCGATCGGGTGACTGTACCCGGGCGCGCCTAATACGCGAGGGGCATTGTATCTGCTTCTCTCGCCTTGCTGCATCCATCTACATGGATGAGACTGGGAACAGCGACGAGGGGAAGGACATTGAGCCCATGGCATCCAAGGCGGGCCGTGGTGCGTGCCCCGCTGCCGCATTGGGAATCAACTGACGAGTTTCAGTGCAGAAGCGTACTTCTTGGGGCCGTACGGGCTGGATACCGATGAGACCTCGGGATGCCGGTGGCCGTTGCCGGCATTGCGAAGGGCCGTGCAGAAGAAGAAGCGTCATGGGCTGTGCGCGGTGCGTCTGCTCGTAACCCGACGGCAGTGGTCATTCTCGGAGTTGGCGCACGAGGGATGTCAATGACGATCATCCAGCACTGCTCTCCGCCTCACACTTCATCGAACCCCCCACTGCAACGCCCTCTCATCGCAATGCGGAGAATCAATTCTGGCGCCATGGCGGAGGGAAGTACGCTTGAGTCGCTGAACACAGCTGGCGGACCTGAGACACAGATCACCATCGCGCTTCAGGAGGAGAGAGCCGTTGTTGCTCATGGGGGAAGGGAATGGCATCTCGCGCGCAACTATTGTGGCATGCGGTGGAGGCGATGGCTGGCAGGAAGATCAAGCGTTGGGCCTATCGGTTGGGCGTTCCTCGGCGTGTTTCTGGTAGTGCTGTCTGGTTCTTGCATGGGAGCCGAGAGGGCGAGGGCGAAGGGTGAGATATGCGAGCTGTTCTTTTGGGTATGTTGCTGACGGCGAAGGCATTCGGGGGGCGGTACGCGTACTGCCTTCGGCCGCGATCGGCGACGAGGACTTACGTTCTTATGTCTCTCTACACTTCTTTATTCTTCGACAACATACCTTCTTTTGATCGGTTGGCTATCCCCTCGGGATGTGGAATCCGGGCCGACTCAGGACTTGACGCAAGGGCCGGCCTCGCGCCGAAGGACAAACCGGGCCGTGTCTGCGACCTCGAAGACCTGGCACCGTACCATTCGTCGTTTCATGCCATTGACTCGAGAGCCGGAATCGAGCACACACTGGTACGAGCGAACCGCGACGGAGGTTTGACCTGGCCTAGGTCGGGGTGGTTATGTTCTGGAGGAGCAACGAGACCTTCTATCCTGCCGCAAGTGAGAAGGACCTCGTGGACAACAAGCTGAAGCAAGGACTCGTGGATGCGCTGAATTGCAAGGACGATGTTTGGGGTCGAACTGGGAGGAGAAGAACGTGGACGCCCTCGCTGTGTTCAAGGACGGATGGACGGGCAAGATGCTCCTCGATTTGCGTGTCGACAGCGGGTTCGGCGACTACGAAACTCGGAGCGCATGGTGAGCGAGCTGGCCGGCTTCATTGGCTTTTGCGACAAGCCACGTTGACGGCAGCAGTGCGTACTCCGGCACCTTCCTGCCTAATCTACATTAAATATATCAATACAAGCAACAACCAAGGCCACACACGGCGGGTATTTCAAACTCCATGCAAAATCCAATGCCAGAAGCGCCTTTAAATGTAAATGCCAGTCCACAATTTATCCTTGAATGCGCCGCGTTCTCCGGCATATCCGCCTAGACCGAGGCCAGGTCATCATCACCCGTCTTTTCGAGATCCTTCGCAGTTTCACGCTTCGGCTGCTCCATCCTTCACCTCTACATCAAAGTGGGCGGGT
Organism: Trichodelitschia bisporula; assembly: GCA_010356995.1. NCBI lineage: Eukaryota > Fungi > Ascomycota > Dothideomycetes > Phaeotrichales > Phaeotrichaceae > Trichodelitschia > Trichodelitschia bisporula. Next base: position 145,717 of record ML996704.1, on the reverse strand, counting down.
ATGTCTCCCCGTCCTATCTCTCGCTGCCGGGTCGTCGCCGACTGACGCCAACGACTCGGTGGGCTCAGCAGCCGTTATACGGCTCGAGCTAGCTCCCAAGCCCGGTTCTCTCCCGCGAATTTCTCAGCTCCCCCTCCTCCTCGGAAGGGCGGCAAGAACGAAACTCAGTACAGCGACTGCGAGCTCCTGTTTGTATCTGAGTGGTGTACTGGGGCTGATGTAAATGTAGCGTCGCCCAACAGCCCGAAACGCCTACAGAAATTGCGTGTATAGAATCGGCCCCCTACACGGCGATGCTGTACCGGACACTCGTATCTCCATGTGCTGCTTGCCAACTCTATCAACCCTGAAGCACCCACCGAAATCTATCCATTAGTTACGGCAAATTCCTCGACTCGTTCCAGAGGCATCGCTCGATCCCCACCTAGGTACTCGGGCGGGGTGTACCCCCAGGACGTCATGATGTGCGGGACCTCGGCATGACATGTCATAGTCGCCGACGGCGCCCTTGCTACATCGAGATCTACATGTTCCTCACTCAAGTGGTGTCCAGCAGATAAGCCAAAGCACGGTGCCGGGGTCTTCGCGTTGGTAGACATGGCGCTTGTGCTTGGATGGATGCCAAACTGCTTCTTTCGAGGTACTTCTTTGCCAGCTCAGGCTGGCGTCCAGTGATCAAGGCTTGGGTGGCTGGGATCGCAGGTTTTGAGTGGGTTGTATACCGCGCGTTATACTTTGGATGGTCGTGTGTGCGGTTGCCCAAGGGAACTGGCGGTGAAGTGGGATGTACGGAGGTTCGAACGGGCAAGGCTTGGGGAGAAGGGAAGAAGGAAGGGAAGCGATTGTCGGGCTGGTATGTCTTTTGCGGCTCTCGCAGACTCAACTGACGGCTGTAGATGCCGCAAATAATCGCGACCATCGGCCTCGGAGCTGAGATTCCACGGACACGGCATCGGGATTGTGTGTTGCGCTCCTCCCGAAGCGCTGGCACTACAAGACGTACGACGCGCGCTTCAGTATGCCTGAGCCTGACGTTCTCGGCTTACAGGCGCACCAGAGGGCCACTCCCTTCTACCAACTCTTTACATCTCCGTTCGTTCTCCAATCGTTTATTGCGACCACCCTCGCCGCGATGATCGATCTACGAAGCGAGACGAATTCAGCTTTGAAAGAACCGCACGCTACCTTCCGCCTAGATACCGCCCGCTAGACGTTCGGTCTCGAACTCATGATCACCAGCACCTGCAGGCAAATTCCTGGTTGAACACCCATTGTGTCCTGGATGCGGGAGACCTCGTCCACGATTTCTTCGAGGACTCAGTTAACATCTCATTCCGTTTCGCTAGTTCATGTTCACTCAACCGGATGTAGAAGGTTCGCAGTTCCGCCGTATTTTTTTATCTCGGGTCGATTCTCACGTTCCCTTCCACGTCACCTTCGACTCTGGCATCCGGCCTTGCGGGATTCCAGCCCTGCATACCAATACACATCACCGAGCTGTGAGGGTAGCCGATCTCTTCACCAAGTTTCACAGCATTTTAACGACGATGGGAACCACTCGCTCCAACATCCCCGTGTTCAGGCCTAGTACCCTCGACGTCCTCGTCGTTAAAGCGAGGTTCCACGCCGGCATGACCGTCCGCACGGAGCTTATCCATACCACCATCCACGAGACTGAATACTGGCCGCATACGACGACCGGAGTCATCTATTCTCCCCCAAACCCCAAGTTTTTGCAAAGCAATGACCGCCACGGACCTCGGAACCACCCGCGCGATAACTATTTCAGCCGGTTACTGACGCTGAGACACTTGATTTGCCTGGCCTTAGATATCATTCATCGACCCCGCGTGCAAGACCGACAAGTACCGGATGCCGCTACTCCACCTTATACGCCTTGTCCCATCCCTGAGCGCGCACGTCGTGGGCCTGGAGTGAAAGGCGTGGAAGGGTGGCTCGTTGACTACCGATCTGGTCGAGGCTCCATGGTATCTTCTGCAAATGAATATAACGAACGCTGAGACGTTGAATATTCTGGAAGACGTATACAGCCGGTACCCAGCCTTTAGCAGCAAAAACCTGCCTGATTGGCCTGGCATCTCTGTTCGAGCCGATGATTTCCGTCGAGTGGATGAACGGGAACGGCCTTCCCGACCGGCTTCGTATTTCTCAAGGATAAGAGCGAGCTTGCCCACTCCAAAGCCTTCAGAATCTTCCACTACGAGGTCCTTCGGCAACTTCCTCGCCCTCGACAAGGTCAGGTGCAACGAAGTCCACATGAGCCTCGACCATGAGCTCCGGGTGTGGTTGGTGCATCAACCTTCATCGGAGCTGAAAGTGAAGATCAGGATGGAGCGTTTCTTCGATGTTCCGACGGCTCCGGCCCTGTTCTCCAAGATTAAGGATGAGATGCTTCGGCGTTGTTCTTCCTCCGGGACCGGGATAGCGCTCTCGGCAATGCGCTATGGGTTCTTCGTCGGGATGCCGCAGCTGCAATATATCGAATCTCGTTATCTTCATCGAATGTGCGTTTACAGCCGGCAAGAGTAAGGCGAAGGGGTCTAGCCGTAAGGCGAAGGGGTTTAGCCGCAAGGCGAGCATGCCGCGCAAGATCACCATCCCCGGTTGGAGGAGGACCAGCAACCGTCGTCAGACCCAACGCGCGGGGTTCGCCGCCGAGGGTTCAGCCGGTACCGAAGGCAAGAAAGATGATGGCTAGAAGTCTTAGCTCGTCCCATTCTTCATGTACTCTAATTTTGCTCCGTCCCGAGTTAAACGCCATGGACCAGCCGCAGGAGCGCGCCCCTGTCGATGGAATCTCTCGAGCAATTTGGACGCATGTCAACGCTGAGGAAGGGTCTGCGAAGTTCCCTCGCTTGATGCCTACTGAGGACTCTGGCTCATTACGCGGAAGCGATTCACAGCTCGCTTACCCGTTTCTTTATGTTCATCTCCATGTGCCAAAAGCGTGTGCACATCGGTTTTGGGCCTGAGCAGGCGCTGTCTCCGGAATTCCGAGCGCTGTTCCGAGGGCCCGAGTTCCAGAGACGTCTAGGCATCATAGCCATCGACGAATGCCGCGTAATGTCTGCCTATCCCGAAACGTTGTTCTTTGACAGCACGTACAAGACGAACATGTACAAGGTGACGCTGCTGCACCTCATACGCCTTGTACCCATCCTGAAGCATGCCCCGTCATCACAGCACAAGAATGGTATGTCATCACCGTTCGGCTCCTTGTTTCCCAGGAACGAGGGCGAGAGCCAGCCAGCCTAGAACAAAGCCCTGAAAATCTTCCGAGACGATGTCTTGGGCAACTTCGCTGCTCTCCACAAGCTCAAGTGCTTCATCCGCGACCAGGAGGGGACGCTGTAGGCAAGGCCTAGGACTGGTGCTTACTGGGATCCCACATATGCCCATGCCACCATTTAGATCCACACCTCGGTCGGACTTCAACAGACCGGAGCCTGCTTCTATTATTGTCGTTCCCTGCGCAGCTCCTCTGCATCTGGCACATCGAAATGAATTTGAAGAAACAGGGAAGCAAGATGTGGATGGTCAGTGGAGGTTAATCCGAAGAGAGGTGAAAGCAAGTGCATGAACGCACCCAGCGTTACCAACGCTGCCCGACCCTTTCTCCATCGTAACGGTGTCCCTTCCGTGCTCGGTAATTGGGTTATCGGCTTCGACTTCCGCACCGGTCGTCCGGCTGTACCGTGCCACACCATGCCAGAACATCGACAGCCGTTCTGTGCCGCCTCCATATCGAACCAGCATCGCCACGGCGACGTAGTCTCGGGCCTCCAACCACATGTCGCCTGCCCAAGGCCCGCTCTTTCTGCCACGGCGTCGATCAGTATGAGGCCACATTATGAACCAAAATCTCCCCACATTGGCCAGGCGCCTGGATGCTAACACCCCCGACGGGTACTGGGGACGTGGAAATCGACAAGCGGCAACATGCCTCCCGATCCACGCGGTCGAAGGCGTACTTCCGAAGACGAACATCCCACGTCGTTGTCCCTGGAGTCAGTATGCTCACTTGCCACGCTCAGGTTCGGTTGCTGCTCCCAAGAATTTCGCCGCTTCGGCCATCCCATTCGTCGTCATCCACCATTACGCCCCCGTCGGCGGGTGGACCTCCAACCACACCTGGGCCGAGGAAGCCAACGCAGATGTCCCTCGCCCGTGGCGACACCTCCATCGGCAAGCACCAGTTCTTCCCGCTCGAGCCGTCTTCGCGGTATGGCACTTTCTGACCTCATGCCACGAAGCTCTGAGAGGTTTCTCTATTGAACCAACCATGGCCAGAGCCGCCATCATCAGTCTGGCTCCTTACCAGCCCCGCGTCGGATGCGGAATTGCTCATTTCCAAGGAGTCCGCAACACTTGGACCCACAAGATCGCGCTCTTCTTCCAAAGTCTCGCTCGCCTCCCTCCGAGATAAATGCCGGACCGAACCGCGACAAGCGATCTCGGACTGAGGACCTGCTGGCGGGTCATGCCGCGGCTGGTCGTGCGCTGCGGCCGTTTCATTAAGGCTCGCTGCACGACTACCGCGCCACTCGTCGGATATACGTGCTGAGGAAGTAGGAATCTAGGGCCGATGATTCCCAGGCGCCGCGCTGTACTTCGGGATGGAGTTGGCATCCACCTTCCCGCCGCGCAGAACGTCGTCACTCACTAATCCAAAAGAACGGTGCGCCGGGGAAGGGAGAAAAGCGGCGCAAGACCATGAAGGGGGCACGAGCGCCGCGGGCAAGTCATGCTCGGTTGGGGCTCGACCTGATCTCCCTTCGCTCACCCAGTTAGATGATATGCTCATTGGCCGCGTATATGTACACATCCCAATCCGCCAGCTTCAGGGGACGCAGAATAAAACAGCGGCCACGTCGCCAACTTCTTACGAGATACAGAGCGGATGTACGGGAGCTGCCCCTTTTACCCGAAGATCATGGCATCGTCCTCTTCAACCGTCTGAATGTAGGCACTAACGGTTCGACCTCGCTCGCGCTCAAGAAGCCAACGGATGACGAACCGGAGGTCACACGTGCTCCCGTCTTCGTACCAGGCAGACGAACGTGGATTGTCCAGTTTGTTTAGTCTGTTTCCGCCGAGGCCACCAAGGACGAGACACTGGCAACCGGCTGCAGATGCAGTCCAAGCCGGACTTCCATGTATCCTGCTCGGAAGTGCCGGCGTGGCTCAATTTCCTCAAAACCACCGCACGGGATATCGGGATGTGACCATCAGCAGTCACAGCCGAAGTCATTTTCCCGAATACTCTTCGATCCTCGGCCGGATCACCTCCCGGGAATCGGCAACCTACCCCCACTCTTCGGCGTCCCTTAACCCCCCGGAGTCCACCTCACATCATCACTCCCCACTGGTCCTTCGGCACTCAACCTCCTGGCGGCCCAACTCCCCTCCTCATCTCATTCTTTCGAGGTGTATCCTTTATACCACTTCCTCCTCTCTCCCTACTCGATTCCCTTGCTCGATCCCACATACTGACTATATAACACATCCACAGCGTCCTCAGAGCAGACACACCCGTACCCCGACCATTCCCACGCCAGCACGAGCGGCGTGGACGAGAGCCGTCGCGAAGCCGGCTGTTCCGGTCGTGCTTCCGCAGGCCACGGACGAGAGCCGTGAGAAGAGCCGCAAGCGCAAGCGCAAGGTTACTCCCCGTCGCGCGGGAGATGTCCCAGATCCGCGGATCCCGGTTCTTCTCCTCTCATCCGTCCACTCAGCATCCTTCTTGTCTACCGTCGCCGGCCGGAACTCAGGCTCGAAGAAGCGGGAGGAGGTGATGCTGTTCGTGACCATCTGTCTACTTCTGGCCTCCTATTTCATCACCGTTTCAGGTGTTTGGACATTCCGGGAATATAAGGGCAAGTACCAGTATCGATGGTACGCCGCGTCCTCCGCCCTATTCCGCTCGTGCGCGGCACTGGATGAGCGGTGAATTGCGCGGGATCGAGATCGACCGGGTGCCCACCGGCGGGCGGTGGCGAAGGGCTTTCCGGTCGACTAGGGGTTCTCCTTCTTTCTAGATATCATCGTGACCGGGAAGGAAGAGGAGTACTGTCAGCGGAAGAAGAGGTGCGATGAAGGGACGGTGGGTAGGGTCTTCTTCCCTAAGGAGCTAAGGGCTACGACTGCAGTTGCGAGCGATATGCGGTCGGTGGCTGGATGGGCGAGGAAAGAAGGATGCCGAGGTGGAGAGCTTGACGAGCCAGGTGCTTGGGCTGCGGTACTCACAACACTGCGCTGTAGTCTGTACTTAGTTGAACGTCCAAAAAGAGCATTCATCATCACATCCCATCCATGCATGCCCACCGTGACCTGGCACTTCCTGAAAGGAGAACCGATATCCAAATCACAGTTTCCAACGGGATTCATTGCTACTCTCGTTACCAACCGATCGCCTCTCACTATCCAAAAGCTCTCGCCACCTACTGGATATACCCCGCCTTGGTAAGCCACTCCTTGATCCCCTCCGCCTCCCTCTCGCGATACTTCGCCGCCCCCGCAATCGTATCCAACACAACCCCCAGTCCCCGATCATACCCCCTCTGATCCTTCCCCTCAAAGAACCCCTCAATATCCTTCTTAACCTCCCAACTCGCAAACTTACTCAACCCGCTCTTCAAAAACCGTTCCAACACAACCATATTCCCGCTCAACTCGGGATAAACCTTACTCTCCCAGTTCTCCTTCACGAAGTTCCAGACCTCCACCCGCACCGCACTGTTACTCGCCAGCGAAATACCCACGCTGTGCCTATCCTGCACCGCAACGGCGGGGGAAAAGGCGAAGTTAAGCAAGTCCCGCGCTAGCTCGGCGGATTGCACGCGCCCCATGCTCTGCAGTGCGATTTCCTTGCCGTCGACCGCGGTCGTGTTTTTGTAGAACGCCTTGACAGCCTCATACTCCTCGCGCCCACCGGCCTTGATCGCGATGCGGAAGACCGGGCTGCGCAGGCTGGGGTGAATTACATTGCAATCCCCCTTCGCAAATTCCTTGAACTGGCGCTGGGCCTCGGCGATAACACTGTCTGATTAGTTATGATCACGGCAAAGCGGTGAAACTCACCCCTCATGCCCCGCGAGCCCCGCCTGCGCAATCAACAGCGCACGCAACTGCCCCGTAAGCAAACTCTCCCCTTCCTCAAACGTCCAGCCCACGCGCTCCGTCGCCGGCGTAAGCAGCTTGAGGGAGAACTTGCGCAGCCCATCCTTCACACCCGGCACATCCGCGAAAATGGACTGGATGTGGCCGAGCGCACTCAGCATCTGCTGCCAGACCAGATACTCCTTCTCGTCGCCAAAGCCCTCGACCATTGCCAGGAACGCCGCCGTCGTCCCGTCGCCCGACTGCGCGAGCGCCGCTGCATCGCCGACGAGCCCGATGCGGTCTTCGGTGCTGAGTTGCGCGCGCTGGGCGCCTAGTTTCTGCAGCCGCGCGGCTGGGTAGTTGGTGCGGTAGAAGCCGTTCTGGTCTACGTTGAGCTTGTAGAACTCGTCGTTGGCCGTGCGGAGCACATCTTTCTTGGCGGTGAGCGCCCCAGCATCGACTTCAGCGGCCGTCTTACCGCCCTCCTTCAGGCCCAGGGGAATCCACCACGTGGTTTCGTCTTCCTCGGGCTTGACGTCGCCGGTGAGAAGGAAGCGCGCCTGGCTCACAGTGAGCTGGTTCGGTTCCTCGGTCAGCGTAACGACGGGGAAGCCGATTTTGCGGATCCACGGGTCCATGAAGGCGTTGACGTCCTGGCCTGAGGCGGAGGACAGCGCGGACCATAGGTCGTTGGTCGTGGCATTGGAGTACTTGTGCGCCTTGAGGTAGTTGCTGACGCCGAGGAGGAAAGTCTCCGTCCCCAGGTGGGCGCTGAGCATGCGGATGACGGAGCTGCCCTTGAGGTACGAGATGTGGTCGAAGATCTGGTCGACTTCGAGCGCGTTCCGGACGGGGACTTCGATCGGGTGGGAGTTGCGGATGGAGTCGAGTTGGAATGCTGTTTGGAGGGATTCAGACTTGCTCGGTTAGCATAAGCGAGAATTACCTCGTTGCATGGAACGTACGACGAACTGAGCCCACACATTCCATTCTAATTGGTTAGTTGAGTTACACAAGGAGGGGTGATATGCACAAACCTGGGTGCAGGTGGTCAACCGCAAGCCAGCCGACCCACGTCGCGAAGCCTTCATTGAGCCAGAGCTCGCTCCACCAGTCCATAGTAACTAGGTTACCGAACCACTGATGCGCCAATTCATGGGCAACGAGATAAGCGATGCGGTTCTTATACCGCTGATCGGATTGCTTCTCGTCGAAAAGTAGAGCAGTCGTGCGGTAGGTAATAAGACCCCAGTTCTCCATGGCGCCGAGCGACTATTCCGTCAGTGGCGGTCCGCCTGGCATAGCAGGAGGACTTATAATTACAAATTCGTGCACCGCAAGAAGATCGACCTTGGGCAGCGGGTAGTCGATGCGGAAGATCTGCCTGTCAGCACCACCCGTGACATAAGCGCATCCATACCTTAGAAAAGTAGTCCACCGTCGGACCGGCGTGCTCGAGCGCATAACGACCCTGCTCCTTGAGGCCCCGAGTCGTGTACACCCTCACAGGCAGCTTCTTGCCATTGTACTCGCGCTCCGTGAAGCTCTCAATGTACTCGAAATCGCCGACAGCCCAGGCCAGGAGGTAAGTGCTCATGACGGGGGTCATGTCAAAGCTGACGACCTTCCACCCATCACGGCTTTTGCGTGTCTCCTTCTCCAGCATGTTGCTCAGCGCAACGTGGTCCTCCGGAATCTCAATCTCAAAGTCAAAAGTCGCCTTCAGGTTCGGCTCATCAAAGCACGGGAAGGCACGGCGCGCATCGCAGGACTCGAACTGGGTGCTGAGCATGTAGTGGTACTCGTCGTCGCGGGGTACGCCGGCAGCAGCAGGGACCTTTGGCTTGTATCGCGAGCGGTAGAAGCCGGCCATTTGCTGATCCCCATTAGTATCACTCTCGCTTCCTTGGAGCTCTGAAGAGCACCCACGTTGTTCATAATGCCCCCGAACTTCACTTCCAGCACATGCTTGCCCGCCTGGTACTCCTTGAACGCCAGGATCACGCGCTGATTCTCCTTGTCATAGCTCACGCTGCCCTCGTCTCCACCGTCCAGCCGCGCGCTCTTGATCGACAGCTGGTGCACATTGAGGACGACCTCGGTGCCGGCAGACTTTATGTCGAGGTCAATGCGGACGACACCCTGATAGGTCCAGTTCTTGAACTCCAGGTTCGAGATCGAGAGCGCATAGTGCGTCGGCTTGACTCTAGAAGCAAGTGTCAGTCGAGGTCTCGCTCTCGGCTCCGAACTCACGCCGCGGGCAGAACATCGCGATCCGACATCGTCCTTTCCCGAGAATGATAGCTGCAATATGTGCGTCTCTGTGCAATTCTCAAGGCGTAGTTGAACTGAAGCTTAACAGAAGTCGCGGTGGCTTTCGTCGCTTGGCTGGTCAGTCGAGCAATGGGTGTGTCGAAAGGCCCCGCGTTGACGCGATGCCGGCATTTTAATACTGCCCCGCTCCCGCTCGTGGCGTGCAGGCGGAGCTTGCTTGCGCGGCAAGCTGCGGGGCAGCTGCCTGCTACCCACGCTCGAAGTAGGGCAGGGGGTTGGGCTCGGGGGAATGAAAGCGGCATGGGGGAGGGGAGAATGCGGCCTCCGAAGCAGCAGTTAAAGGCAATTGCTGAAGCGGATTGCGGCTTATGAGGCCCGGCATCCTATTCCGGTTACGAGGCGAACGCCTGCGGCAGGTGGGTCAATATGGGCCAAATTGCGCGGGTTCGGTGCCTTGTCAGAAGCACGTACCACTTGCCTCTTTGATGCCCACCGCACGACGACGAAGACGAGTGTAATTATCGAGACCTGGACCATCTGATCTTTCTATCCTCATATCTTTGGATCTTCGATCCAGGAGTCGTAGACACGGAAACACGAATGCATTGAACATCAGACGAGGGAAATACCAGCTCGGAGTATGACCGTGACTACAGTAAATTTCGCTCCAAGGACATCGCCTTCGAACCTTAGCCTAGCGCCTATGTCGGCAATGAAGTGGATAGGAAATGAAGCGAACCGGCAAAGAGGCGGTAGGCTAGGCAATGAAGAAGTCAGGCGAGGGCAAATAGCCTTCGCGTAGCATGCAGACGGATATATGCCATCACCCACAGCTGCATACTGATTGAATGCCACCGAGTTCTAGCGACTGACCGGTATGTTGAAGTCGCGTAAAGCTCCCCTGCCCTGTGCTACCGCATGCCGTGCGACATAAGAACCTATTGGCGAGGAAACTGAGAGAGCAGGCAAGCTCCAGCAGTACGTATTCCTATCTTGTTAGGAATATCTCAAGTCGCTATGCTCCGGGATTCCAATATCGCCAGAAAATGTTCGTTGCTTCACAAGAGTTCAGCATTCGGGTAGATTGCCGCGGAGACTGGCCGCCCTCCGACGGCCACCGTGATTCTATCTTGAACGATGCGCATGTAGAGGTACTTGATCGAGTACGAACTGGTTCGTCGAGGTTGCGAGTCCTCGTCGGAAGTCCCCATGGATCGTAGATCGCAACCGCGTACCATACGGATTACATTCGAAGACGAGGAACCAAATGAAGAAAGTAAAGCAGTTCTCGGGATCAAGCATCGATCTCGTCCCCAAAGCCCTTCTTGAAGCACGCGATCCCCCCAATCCCAAAGTCGTACCGGTCGCAGCCAAGCCCAACCCCCCCGCACAGACCCCCGCGCTTCATTCAAGCGCCAGGCGCCATCAGCACCACCCACCGCCCAGCCCCACGTCATCCGAGCCTCAACGCCGCTCATCGACATTTGCGCAAGAGCAAAGGCAAAGGCAAAACACAACGACACTCACTTCCTTCATCATCTTCAGCAGCGCATACATCATACCCATCGCGCTTCTACCGCGCGCCTCACGCAGCGCTCGAGCGCAGACTCGAATCAGGCCTCCAGCGCCCTCGAAAACATCCCCCATTATCACCACCACGACATAAACACAAAATGTTCTGCCTCCGCTCTTGGATCCCAATCCTCTTTTTCCTGTACGTCCCCCTCCCCCCTCCCTATCTCCCCCATCTCCCCCACCAAGCTAACCCCCCACAGAACCAACGCCTCCCCAATCTACCTCCTCCTCTTCATCTCCGCAACCTACACCCTCAACCGCCCCTGCGTATACTGCTCCCTGCTCCTCGGCATCCTCGTCCTCGCACTCTTCGACTTCCAGGCCAGCTGGTTCGAGCCGCGGTACGCATTAACCGGCGTCGGGGTTGGTAGCTCCGCTCGCGCCGCCGCAGGAGCCAACGACACAGGCGGCAGCATAGGCAACAGTATTGCGAATGTGACGGGGAATGTCACTGCCGCGGCGATAGGCGAGGTCGTGCGCGGCGTTGCAGGGGCCGTGATGCCCCAGGCGGTGGGCGGGTGGCGGAGGGCGGGGAGGGAGAGTTTGATTGTTGAGTGGGTGAGGAGTGGACTACGGAGGGAGTGGCGGATAGGGTGTTTGGATGTTGCGGTGAGGTTGTAGGGTCGGTGGGTTTGGAGGAAGGAAATTTGAGTGATTGGCGATACATGGTTGGCATGGGATGGGCGTTTTTGATTCACCTCTTTTGATGCACAGTTTGCGGCATAGGGAATGAGTGAGAGGCCTAGATGATGGTATGCTACTTTCTGGATGCTGACCACGGGCCATCACTTCAAGCACTAGATACCTGCACCACAGCCTCTTACACTCCACTGATCAATCTCGCTTACCCATTATCAACCCTTGAACACCTTATTCAGCCCATCAAGCAAAATATCCGCTACACAAGTTAGCCCCACTCGCCGCAGCAGAAGGCAGCAAACTCACCATGATGCTTCTCAAACACCAACATCGGCCTCAGCCGCACAGCTGACGCCCCACTCCCCCCAACATTAATCCCCACCTTCTTCGCCAACTTCAGCACTTCATCCCTCCGCGGCGAATCCCACGCCAAAAACGTCCCCTGCCCCTTCCCACGCAGATCCCTCATCTCCTCAGGGAAAGTTTTCGCCAACCCCTCAAGCTCCCTATACAAATACTCACCCGTGCGCGCCGTGTGAGCTACCAAATCCCTCGCCTTGATCTCGCCGATAATCGCCTTGAACAGCAGGGCACGCGCGGGGTCACCCATCCACGTATTAAACTGGCGATAGGGGAGATTAGGCCGCAGGTCGGGGTTACCGTAGTAATACCCCGCCGTCTGGGCTTTCTTCGAGAATGTAACCATGTCCGGCGGGTCGGCGAGGTCCCAGTGCTCGTGCGCCCAGAACTTGCCTGTTGCGCCGACGCCCGTTTGCACTTCGTCTACGATGAAGAGGACGTCGTGCTTGCGTGTGATTTCGCGGAGACCGCGGAAGAAGGCGGGGGTGGCGTGGTTGTCGCCCCCTTCGGATTGGATGGGTTCGATGACGACGGCAGCGGGGGGGGCATGGAAGGTTTTGATCAGGTGCTCGACTTCGTCCAGACAGCGCTGCTCCTCGGCTTTGTTGAAGTCTGCGTTTGCGGGGTCGTCGAGCGGGTACCGTAGCTTGGGGAAGGAGGCCTGCGGCCAGTCGAACGCCGGGATGTCCAGTTTGTGAATCGCCTTGGAGCGCGTGGTGGACAGGCTGGCGAAGAGACGGCCGTGGAAGGCAGACTTGAAGGATAAGATACTGAGCGGAGGCGCGCCGGGCGCTTTGTTCAGCATTGCGCTTGAGACTTCTTCATCTGTGAAGTTGGTGTGGTCGTCACCGCGCTGTTGCTGCCGCTTGTACATGAAGGCCGCCTTGTAGGCGAGCTCGTTCGCGTCGCTGCCCGCCAGTCCCGTGAAGACTTGGTTCAGGCCCTTGGGCGCGACGGATAGGATGCCGGTTTCGAGGATCTCGGCCCAGTCATGCGAGGGGAAGTTCCCTAGTGCGGGCCGGTTAATCAGCGCGGAGGCCATTTGTGGTGTTTGGGCCGCTTCGAGGAGGGCAGGGTTGTTGTATCCGACGGGGATGGAGGCGATTTGGGCGTAGCTGGTATCACTTAGCTATCAATGCTCTCACATCATAGTATCCATTAAGAACTTACACATCAAGCAACACATTCCCATCCAGATCCGCAAGACTACAACTGTCAGCCCCGCTCCCGCCCCCGGGAGCAAACCATACTAGTTCCCCGCACTCGCACTATAATCCCCCATCATATTCAAGCTCCGCGTGTCGAACACACGATGCAGCCGCTCAATCGCATCCGTGCTCTTAGGCCCAGGAATCGCCGTCTTCACCGACGGGCCCGCAGGCTCATTGGGGAAGAACGAAGGCTTCGAGTTCGGCGGCGCAGTAGCGACACTCAGACAACGCGTGAATTTCACAACACCGCATGGGAGCAGCGATGCAATCGCCGGCCGCAAACGTACAGCAGAACGGAGAGACGCCATGATCGTGTCGAATGCAATCGGTGCGTGAGGCGAAGAAGTGGGGAAAGTGAAGCTCAGCGGCTAAGGGCGGTGACGTAGGTCTGTCTTCCCCGCAAAGTCGGCAACGGAAGCAGCCAGGGTCCCAATTGCTCAACGACGACAACGAGGAGTTCTTCAAGATGAACAGAATACTAGCAGTCTTTCTCCCCGCTGACGATGGAACACGCGGACTATTTAACTCATACCCCTCACTCATGTGCAGCAACAATCAGCCCTTCTCCGCAAGCCCCGCCGTTTGGCAGGCACAAGCTCATGCCGCGCCAGACCCGATGTGGCAATTGAAGCCGGTCGACCCACCTCACGCCCCCAATTCCGCGCTACCATTGGCATGTGGTGGCAAAAGGGCGGGGTACCTCGCGGGCAGAGGCAGTAGCCTTTATCGCGTGAGATACGTACTGTGAATGTGCATTTGTCGACTGTGCGAAAGCTTCGAAAGCTTCGAAGAGATGCACAGGGTTGACTGGTTTGAACCGCACGCATGACTCTCAGCTTGTCAGGTACTTCAGCAGCGGCCATAGTATCGTACCGACATGGACCAAGGAAGCTTCAGTAAACTTCAAAATACTGCGGCCACAGACTGGTGTAATGAGTGCGTGTCCCATTGCTACTGCTATTTCCACGTCCTAATCGCATTTCTCCACGTCAAGCGCCTGTCCGGCACCATACAAATGACAACCTGCAACACTCCTCCACCTTTTCCGAATCCACCCCCTCCGTCACGTAGGGATCGTGACTTTGCCACATCTGAGACGCAAAGGATCATCCCCGTCTAATGTACAAGGTTCAAGGGAATTGAGGCTCAAGACGTGAGCCAAAAGACGCAATATCGTTCACAAATGATAACCACCAACGCCGTCCCAAGCCACAACACAGAGTATCTGCAGCAGCTATGCCCGCCGAAGAATGCAACGATACCAGCAGGAAAACTGACCATTATGCCTAAGTGAACTGCCTCAAAAATCCTTACGATGAAACTTTGTGACCGTTGAGCTTGCGTTCACCTTCATAATCGGCGGTCAGCGGTGTAGCAAGATGTACCGGGGTGGTGCGACCAATATTCTCGCCATCAGCATCTTGGTTGGTGTCCGTATCCGCGGGCGACGGCTCCTGCTTAACCACTTCCGCAGCCTTCCAGCCGTTCATCTTCACGAAGCCGACAGCATCATCTTCAGGTTCAACATCCTCAGCAGGCGGAGGCGGCGGGGGGGGAGGAGGCGGTGCACTCAGGCGCTGCTTCTTGGCCGACAAAGTGTTCGGCTCGTCGTCGTTATCCTCCACACTGCGACTGCGCTTGCCCGGAGCAGGCGAGTCGCTGCGGCTAGCCAGCACCATATCTTCATCATCAGACATCTCAATATCCTTCTGAAGTTCGAAGACGGGAGAGTCAGGAGTGTTTACAGCAGATGGCTCCATCGACGCCTCCTTGGGAGCAGGGCTCTTCCTCGGATCCTTCTTCGCAGCGCGCTCAGCCTTCCGCTTCAGGTGCTCAGCATGTTTGACGACGGCCTTTTGGAAGAATTCAGTTGTGAACTGGCGAACCGCCTTCGCTTGTTTGTCTGTGATGCGCGTCGGATCGGTTACGCGGCCCTTCTTGTAGTCTTTCTCCATCAGAATCTTGGAGACCTGAAACTGTCAGCGATGGCAAATTGAGAGAACAGGCACACATACCTCCTTAGCCAGGCGCTTCAAATCATCGCGCGGAAGCTTCTTGCGGAACTTGTCGACTACCGGCTTGATGTGAGGAAAGAGCTGCACATGTTAGCATAAGAAGCAACGAGGCAGGAGCCACAAACCGTGTTCTCGTACAGTTTCTGCTGCTTCTCCAAAGACAGAGACTTCCACTTCTCTTCCTTCTTTGGCTTGGGCTTCACTGGTTCTTCGTCTAGGGCTTTCGGTGTGGTCGTACCAGACGTGCGCTCCATGACAGTAGCCTTGATGCATTCGTTGATGATTTGTTGCAGGCGCTCGTTATGCGAAGGCTTCGGCGGCGCCTGCACAACAGGTTCAGTCGGTCGAGCCCACGTAGTCTGGCCTGAGCTGGTGTAGTAGTACACCTTCCCGTTGACGTCTATGGCCTGGAACCAACCTGAAGGCAAGGGAACGGGAGGAGGTCGGCGGAAAGGGCGAGGCCCGTTGAAGTGGTTTCGCTGAGGGACGTTGTTGCGCGGTCCAGTGGGAGCCGACGGGCCGCTGGGCGGGGTGACCGATCGCGTGCGCGTGCGGTTGCGGCTAGGAGATGGGGAGCGCTGGCGCCGCTCGCGCGCATACGCCGACTCTGTAGGGACGGTCTTTGGATCGCGCTTCTGAATACGATACCCAGTCGTGAGGTTGCTCCATTCCTCCAGGATTTCAGCGGACTGCGCAACAACCAACTCATCGTCGTGAGTCTTGAGCTGCACCACTGTTTCCTCAATCTTCGCCTTTTCGATCTTGTTGCGACTAAGACGAGGGAGCTTCTTCAACAACCCAAGGACCTGGAGACAGACGTTCGCGTCGTCCATGAAGGTGCCGAGCACGATCTTGAAAGCGCGGTATCCGTGCATCTGGAGAATTCGGTACATGACGTCCTGGTTGTCGGAAGAGCGCTGTATGCGATTGAGGAGTTTGACAGCAATCCACTTCTCCGTGCATTGCATCAGAGTAGCGATGACGTTCGTCACGCCATCCTGCTCCAATTCCTTGGCCTGGGCAGTGTTGACGTAGTCTTCATCCTCCTCCTTGGCCTTACGAGCACGCTTCGGCTTCTTGGAAACGACAGTGTCCCAGTTGTCCCCATCGTCGATACCCAGGGCTTCGATCGTGGCATCTGACAGCTTGGTCGCGCGCTCAGTCTGCGTCTTCCCACCAATGAAACCTGTACAGTTGGGCTCGCCGCAGTAGCACGGCTGCGGATCTGCGCCGTAGCGATCAACGTTGTAGTCGAAAACAAGCTCCTCGCCGGGGATGATCTCGCGGAGGGCAAAGATTCCCATGCGCTGTTTGTTGCCGACGACCCACTTGTCGACGTAGCAATTCGGGCTGCAGGAATGGTTGCAGAAGCGGCCAAGGTTGCCCTTGCGCGTCGCGTCGATGAACTCGTCCTTCTTGATAGACATGAAGTAGAAGTGCTTAATGCCTTCATTGTCATACTGGCGCATCCGCTTCCGAAAGCGGGCTTCGTCGATGACTTCGCCGATGTACTCGAAAATAAAGTCGTTGGGGTGGAGCTGCACATTGGCGCGCAGGCCGTAGCCCTTCTTCTCCGTCTTGAACACCGAAACATCGCCGTACTGCTTTTTCTGAAAACGGCGATTTTGGCAATCCTTCCCGCACAAACCGTTACCGGTGCACTCGATTTTGAGCATGCGATTGATGCAATCATCGTGTTCGCTGCAGGCGCCATTATGCCCTGTGGAGGCATCTACAGTGGCGTTAGTTGCATGGGGCCTCTAATTTCGGGGGGGGGGTTGTGTCCGGCAGCTTACCCCACGACTCGCGACATTCGCACTCTGAGGCCTCCTCCGCCTTCGCCAACCCTTTGGCAGCGTATGAGCAATCTGTGATCACTTCAAAAGAAGAAGTCGCCTCCTTGTACATGTCTGGCTCCTCAAGAAAGAGGGTTGGCGGGTTCGCTGCAGCTTTACCCGATGTAGTGCGAGAGAGTTTAGGCGCTCGCCTCTCAACCTTGATTGGCTCTGAATCAGACGTCTGTTCGAAAGTGTTATTGTCTGTATCTTCCACTTTCAACTTGATAGAAGGGCTCTGTTCTTTGAGCTCCTGCTGCGCAGGTAGCGATGGTGAGCGCGACCTAGGAGACATGGCCTTGACGGGTACGAAATTGTCGGGCGCGCCGTCCTCAAGTGAGGATACTGCCAGATCTTCTTCTATTGTGCTTACCACCCGGCGGGGACGAGTTGAACCACGAGTTGCCATAGTGGTTGTAAAGTGGTGGAAAGTCGGGATGTAGGTGGTGGGTGGTGGAGGTTGTAAGAAGTTGGAGGTTGCGGTGAGGTGTGGAGGTGGAGGTACGCAGGATCGCGAAGTTCAAGTCGAGCCTGAGGGTAAATGCCACCCAAAGCAAACGCCCACCACAACCGATTCTGCCAAAGCACCGCGCCAGAGCCAAGACCCGTCGTCCACCACGTTCTCTCTCTTCGCGCAACTAATGCTCTGCGATGTGACCTAGCATCCCAGCCCGTCACAACGCGTTCCGGTTTTTCCGCAACTCTGCTCTCGATGGCAAGGAAGAGATACTGTGGCACAGCAGAGCAATACGCTGGTCAACGCGACAATGGCGATCTGAAGATAGAGAGAAGGTACGTCGTGCGCTGTGGGAAAGTCGAGCGTCGTAGGTTGAGAATGGCGAGGTGAATGAAACAAGAAGCGGAGATGTAAGGTCGCGAGCTGCATGAGAATTAGTGGCGCGCATCAAGAAAGGCACAGAAAACGTCGGGACTAGGTCGCAAGGAAGCTCTCGCAGAGCTTGGGCTTGTAAACGTACCTTGGTGGAGTTTGCGCAAGTTGTGAAAGATGAGACTGAATGCAAGGAGGATGCGGCGACTTCGCTTCCCGTGTCCCCAAAGCATCGGGCCGACCTGCCAAGACTCTAGATTCATCAATGGCCCGCGACAGCCCCGTGGGTCGCAATGCATCCGACGACAGCAGAGCGCATGCGCCATGCTTTATTCGTCTTCTCCAAGCCGGCGGCGGTCGTATCTTCGTAATAGATTATTGAAAGGCTGACTGTCGCGGCGATCCCATTAAGACATATATACCCAGCTATACTAGAGAGTGATTAGGAATGGTTGTTAGTTGCGATACGAACGTCGGACTATAAACTGCGATACAAGGGGATATTGAGCCTCCTGTTTTAACTCAGTGCCGTTTGAAAGAGGATCTCCAACTTTGACACCGTGCTTGGGCTGGTAAAGTCGCCGCTTGAACTCCCGAATCCAACGCCGCAAACGGACGAATTCTCAATGCCTACAGTTACCGTACGAAGACATCGACCAGTTCAGCTGAGATATAGAAGGGCAAGATGTGTGCGATAATACAGTACTGGTTAGCAATCACATTTATAACCATAACGCCTGCTGCCACATTGTATGATGAGCATAATGAGGTTCTATGTTGAGACGTCCCGGATGGGCGCTCTCTTTGACACTACTGTGAGATATACGGATGTACAGATTGACCGCAAAACATGCCGTGTAAATTCGACGATGAAAGCAGCGTGACCTACACTCTCGAAGAAGGCCGAAATATGCTAGCGCTTTTAGTCGAGGTGTACGAACATGCTGCACACTGCGCAGTTCTCGTTGCAACGGAGGTTTCTACTTCACATCCTCAAATCTCGAGGTCAATGGCTAAGAGGTGCAACGGGGGAGAATAGTGGCCAATCAGCCATTCACGATAGGTCATCACTCGTCGGGCTATAAGGCATCTCGCTTTGGTCGCCTGAATCAATGTGATATTCATGATACTTGCGTTCAGCACATTTATGGGCGCTGCTAGTGCTCAAGTGTCGGCTACATGCTGTTATCCTGTAGCTTTCAATCCACAATGCCATCAACAGTCGAGTGGTCTAACATCCGTCGACCGTACTTAAACACATGCTGTGATAAACCGGCCCATTTTCCCGTCCATCCCATCAAACCTAAACGCCCCAAATGCAACCCGAAAACCCATATGCAGATACCTCACAAGCTCATCCGATCCAGGCTCAAACGGTCGATGCTCCGCGGCCGCTTTACTATGCCTAAGCGGTAAAACCGCTCATCACCGCCCGCTGTCCGGCCCCCAACATACCACTTTTCCGCTCCCGCAGCTTCCCTAAACCCCTCTGTCGAACTGTCCGATCCCCGCCTCTGCTTTGTGGGGAATCCGCCCGTTGTCATGGACGCAGCGGCAGGTGGTGACGCGGGGCCGGCGCTAGGCGAGTGTGAGTACGACGGGTTCGTGGAGTGCGTGCGGACAGTGGTGATGGCGACGGTGGTGGCACCGGGCTGCTTGGAGGGGATGGCGTGGGCAGTTGAGGTCTGGGTCTGGTTTGAGGTGGAAGTGGCTGTTGTGGTTGTTGTGGTCGTGGCGGGTGCGCCGCTGTGGGTTGTATATGATTGCGAGCTTGCAGGTGCAGTGGTCGCGGCCTTTTGCACAGCTGCGTGTGCACGGAAGGCTGCCAGGAAGTTGGCAAAGAAGGGGCGGTTTGTCGTCATGGTGGGCGGTTGAAGAGATCAGGTGGTAGATTTGTCGAGGGTGGAAAAAGCTGTGGGTGAGACAAGACGCGGCCAGACGGCAGCCAGGTACCGTCTGAAATGCCAGGAGCCTGAGTCGCTGTCGATCTAGGCTCTCATAAATCCATGGGCGAGCGTGAGATAGATGTAGTCGAGGAGGTGGTCGCGCCAGGCGATCGTTCGTTCTCTTCCGTTTCTACCCGACAAGGGTACGGTGATCTGGAGGCCGGTGGTTTCGGCGAGGTGAAGCCAGAGAGTACCCGAAACCGAGGGAAGAAGTGAGGGGAGCCACGGTCGGCGGCAAATATTTTGCTATGCCGCACACTGTGCAGCTCAACAGCTGGTGTCTTGGGCCTCGAGAATCTTGCTGCAGGTCCCGGGCACGATCGAGAGTGTGGGGTTGTGAGGGTTAAGAAATGGTAGCAATGCGGCGGAGCTAGGCTAGTTGAATGGGCAAGGGTCTGGTCGGTGAACGGATGATACCGGGGCGCCCCCAGATATAGATGGCGTGAAGGCGGCAGTGGGGAACGACCGTTTCTTTTTTCCACGCCCTATTTTGACGTCGTTCGTTCGCGGGGAGATTTCTCAGACGATGACATGCATGCAATCATGCAGAGTGAAGAGGTGCAAAGACGATCTTACGATCGACAAGGGTTTTCGGAGTTTCTCCGCACAACTGCACGATCACTTCTGGTGACCGTTGGAGCCCGTGGGCCGGCGACCCCCTCAAATACCCCGTCTGCTCCCCCACCACGACTGTCAGCCTGCCAGCATTGCTACAAGGCTGATGCCTTGTTTATAAAAACCGGGACAGCAAGCATAGCAAGCGCCAACCATTGAGCTTCCCCGCAGCGCCTCATTCGATCATCGCCGACCAACTTTGGCCCTATCGCCCGTCCACCAACGCGAGGCAGGACGCAACAGCCGAACCGGTCCCTCCCACATGGCAGCAGCTCAGCCGTCCGCCCGCCCGGTGCGGGGCGATCGACGACGAACGCGAGAGGGGTAGCTCGCGATGATGTGGTGCCGGATGACGAGCTCCCGCACCATGTCGCCAACATCCTGGGATGCGATAAGCCTTACCACTGTGCTGCAAAAGCAATGTCAGCCTTCTGCAGCGCGACGGGAGAGGTGGTGGAGCCCATGCATCACATGCCTGCCGACGAACCTCGAAGCGACCATGCAATGGGAAGCTTGGGGCGTCGAAGTCGCTAGTGTGCGGGAGCTGATTGGTGATGTGGAGCTAGGTATCACTGATCCGTCTGGACTTCCTTCCCGTCCGTATGCACCATTTCGTATGCTAAGAGTAGACAATAGTGTCGATATCGCTCTTCGGAGTGTTGATTCCGAGGATGTCCATGGACATGCCGCGCCCAACATGCTCTCACTGAATCCGACGACGCTCTGGCGGGCTCCCTATGTCTTCACCCACGGTACATGTGTCTAGCCTGTGATGGCCGATGGAGACAACAAGCCCAGACGTCTGCCTCCATGTCTAGCTCACCTCGCCGACATGCTTCGCAGATTGGACGGCCCTGGTCCGAACCCTTGGAACATCATGGCCATCTGCTGGAGCATGCGGCTCCAGACTACCTCTCATCTTCGGATATATTCCTGGGTTGCTCAACGTATGGCTCAGAAATTTATGGGTCCATGACCGGGACGGTGAGCGTACCATGAACCTCGACAAATCGTCCTTGCAAGTATGGTCCGCCTCGAGGCGCCGCTTGTGGGAACTGGATGTCTTCTCACGAAACTCTCCATGGATACCGCTGCTTCTCCCAATTAGCTGTATCCGTTCCTGTCGCATCGAAGAGCCCATCCATCATTGCAATGCCAAAGCCAATGAGTTGCGCGTCCCGTTCTCATGCCGAGCGCGCCACAGTTTGCTGATAAGCGCCAGCTTTCACGAGGAACCTCCATTCCCTGCCATGGAGGAACTCCCTGGGAACAGCCTCCACCGCGGATGAATCTGAATTGACAGGCGTAACGTTAGACCGAACCGCCGTCAAGCTGATTTTTACGACATCGGTTCAAAAGCTGAAGCCTGGAAGGCAACTGTATCATCTGTTTGCCAATCGCCGCGGCAGACAGGGGTACGTTCCGCTCTAGCGAACGGCTCGTGCCGCTTCCCGACTTCATCTCGGATACAACCTCGTCAATGACGACCCCAAAGAAGACCTCCGGTATTCGAGGTAGGATATCTTCTGGATTAATGTCGTTGAGGTTCGCGGAAGTTGATGGAGGGAGGTGCTGCGGGGCGAACAGCTCCGCTTTTGCCTCGTCGGTTGCCTCGTCGGTTGCCTCGATTTCTTTCCGCTGGATTCTGATGACTTCCTCGGGATAGAGGGATCCGCGTATCTGCAAGCTTCTCGTGGACGGGTTGGATATATTCCTTAATGCGTAGTTTCTTGATGCCTGCGCTTGCGTTGTGGTGCTTGGGCGATCTAAGTTTGGTCGCCAAAGCATCGTAACGCAGGCCAAGGCATCAAATAACTGTGCACTAAGGAATGCATCGTTCCGACCAGTGTTGCATCTTAAAAAATTCAACGCACTCACTTGAAGCAGAGTTCAACCTCAGCGTCTTCCGTCATTTGCTGATCATGCTGAATGAATCCAAGATGCCCGAAGTGGAGATTCGCCTTACACCTTGCTCATAGTCCGATCAGCTGCCACCTTTCGTTCTGGATGTTCATTTGCAGTCAATACAGAACACAGCGGCTATCGATCCCCGACTTAGGTATGTCGGCACGATTCCGCGCGTTCTCAATGGGGTACCCGGCTTCGCCGCCTGCTCAGGCGTGCGGTAATTGTGCCCCTTGAGCTGCCGTCGCGCTTTTTCTCTGGCACAAGGTCAGCTCATGTCTATGAATCGGTGATATCCGCTTACCGTGGGTGCTCTTCATCCGCCTAGACTTCATCATGAACGTATCTCTGTGTCAGCCACTAGCGTTGTGATCTTGATGCGGACCTCCGTGACCACCACTCACCACTCACCACTCCGCAATAACAATAACAATAAACAACCATACCCACGGTAACCATGACCTCGACCCGCCCATCGCCGTACGATCCGTACTAGGCCCTCCGGCCTCGGGATCTCCAACGTCTCATCCCTCGAATCACTCAGGGCTTACCAGCATTGATCTCATCGAAGGTGATGGCGTTCGCCTCTGCGAGGCTCATGTCTTTTGCGTTCGCGTTGTTGAACATCATCTTTGCGCGGTTCTCGTTCGGCTTGATGAAGCTGGGAAAGGCGGCCTTTTCCACCCGCGGTGGAGGGCGGCGGAGCTTCGTTGGGGTCTTAACTGATGGGGCGGCAGCGGGGGTCATGGTGTGGTCGGTGTCGACAAGAGGTATGGATATCTTTAAGCTCTTTGGATTCAAATGACAGGACGCAAGTACTCAAGCAGTTCCGAAATTAAGCCCCCACCTTGGCCTTCCATGTCTTTTGGGTATGTCACATTCATTGCTTGACGATGTGCCACAGCTCACGAACAATCTTTTGTGCAAGGTGTGCAATTTCTGTCAACGTGTCGCTATGCTAGAAGAACTACAGAGGAAATCATGTCAAGTCCGGAGGAAAGGCATCCTGGGAGCCAACCATCTGCTCACTGTCGTCTGCCCAGCAATTCCCTCCCTAGTCTTCCTCCTGGAGATCCTCCCAAGCGGAGTCCTCCGCACCAGTGCCGTCGGTGCTAGAGGACTTCGCCTTCTTGCCCAGAAGCGTGGAACGGCGCTTGTTCTTCTGAGCCGAAGAAGACATTCGCATCTTGGAGACTATAAAGGTAAGCGCAGGCTCATCGGCAGTGTCGATAACTACTTACAGCGACGGAACATAGTCTCCATTCCACCCTTGGCCTCTTTGTCTGTCCATGTCAGCATCGACTGCAAGTGGGATGAATTGAATTTACTCTCTTTGCCCTCAGCCTCGACGGAAGCGTTCGCAGTGGGCTTCATGGTGGGCAGAGCAACGTGAGTCTGCTTGCGGAGGATCGTGACGGCACGGGGCCGAGTGACCTTCCGCTGCATGATCGGCTTGCGGCCGGACGCCTTGACCTGTTCCTCCTGAACTGTAAAGCGCAATTAGCATGAAGAACACGCGCTCGGGGAGTGAAAACTTACTGGCCCGCTCCGAAGCGGCCGCCTTTTCCTTAGCGGCCAAAGCCTCCTTGTCAAGCTTGTAAGCGTCCTCGGCCGCCTCGCGAAAGATGTCGGCCAAAGGCATGATGGCTTGTGAACGTTGATGGAGTTCTTGGAACTTGGAAGTGACTGCATCAATGCCAGTACATATACTTGCCTCCTGAACCTCGCTTCGTCTTGTGTACTGAAGTTTCCAAGCAAGTGATGTGGTAAACAAAGGCACGTCTGAGATGGACTTCCGGATGAAGGAAAACAAAGGTACACGTGAGTTGTAAAGTGGAAATGTTATGCTGACGCGATTTTGGTGCAGTAGGTGGAGGTGATATAAGGAGGATGAAATACAGTAGTGAAAGGCGAGTGTCTATGAGAGAGAGGGACGGAGACTTACATGGTAGACGCAAAGCAATTACTGTTCGGGAACGGTTGTTCAGAAAGCAGTAATGGGACAGCAAGAGAGTGTTGGGTGTGGCTGTAATGGAGGAGACTTGGAGAGAGCTTGCTGCTGGCTTTTATAGCCAGACCGGCAGCCGCCAAGCATCAAAGTGCTCGGTCTTCTCTATGTTTGCCGGCCTGTGCTCTGGAGGACCCAAGAGCTCATTCCTGCCACTGAGCTTGTAACGGGGGCCTTCTTTAATCCGCCCTGAGGCCGCTCTCGTCTCAAGTACGTTCTCATCTTGAGTATATAGTGCTTGTGTGCTGAGCACTTCAGGGGACGTTCGTTACCACCTTCTGTCTGATATAGCATCGCCCGCTTTCAGTCAGTGAACTGAAAGCGTTCAAGGGGCACATCTCGCTAGAGCTGAGATGGCCGCAAGATATATAATGTCGATACTTTTATACGTTTTACTTTGAACACAGAAACCTGGAGTAAGTTATCTCTTCAAGTTCTCTTCCACGTGTTCATTCAAAACTTGCTTGACTGCTTAAATATGTGACATTTGCGGCTGACGCCTAGCTATCTACTGTAGGAAAATGGCTCTACCCACCTCTCCTTTGCCCGACTCCCAGCCATGAGTTGCAACCGAAAGGAGACCTTACTTCTCCCCCGGTATATCCTCCCAGACACCCGTATCTTGCGAGGTGAAAGCCATCGCCTTCGCATCCAGAAGGGTCCAACGACGCTTCCGACCCGAGCCCGCGACCCCCGCCTCTGAGATTATATGAGAGTAAGCGCAGGCTTATCAACATTCCGGTTAAACACTTACAGCGGCGGAGCTTGGCAGCCTTCGGGGTGACGTTTTCGTCTGTCGATGTCAGTATCCAAATACAAATGGGATGAGTTAAGTCTTACTGCCGTCAACGTTATCCGTACCAACAGTCCCGTTGGTGGTAGCCTCAGCAGCTTTGTCGTTCGTTTGACCCCCCTGTGGACCAGTCATGATGACCTTGCAAGCGTAGGATGACTTGCGACCGGGCATATAGCCGTGCGGGTGCTAGCTATAACGGCGTGATTAGCATGAATAAGAGCTTCTCGGAGTGTGAAAGCTTACCGACACCAGCCGAAGTATCGGTGTTGCCATCAGGGGCCGATGTGTCCTTCCCAAGCTTTGGGCCATGCTTGTTCATCTCGAGAACCTTTTCCTTCCAGCTGGGAGCCTTGATGATGCTTTGGGGACAGGTGTTTTGGTTCAAATTCAGCAATGTCTGCAACAATATCAGTACTTATTGCTGGGTATTAGGTGACCGTGGAAGGATGGAAGAAAACGATGTGAGGGAGAACGAGGGAGGGAACAAAAACTTACAAAGTGAGCGCAGGACTGACGATGTTCGTCGAATGTGAACAGTGTGGAGGCTGTAGAGGAAAGGTTTCGAAGAGAGTTGACGCTAAGCATTTTGATCAGCATGCGGGTGCCAAGCAGTTAAGGCTGGGTGCTCGAGCTTTTTATGTCTTTTGCATCGCAGTGCGTTATTCCGAGAACATTTGGTATACTGTATGTCTTTTATCCCATGTTTCGTTCCCAACTGGAATACCGAATGTAAAGCATCCGCTGTCGCTCTCAACCAGTGCGTCGCCATTTAACGGCATCAATAGGGGTGGTCTGCTTCTCATAATATAGGTATGCCTCCATCGAGGAGTTTACAAATATCACAGTTTATATCCACGGATGCAGCCACACTTGGCGGACACTGACACACAGCAAATATGGTATTTGAATCTTGTTGAGTTTGGCTGCGTACAATGCTGTAGCATCGCAAATATTCGATATGGCAGTGCTCCAAACGTAACAAGCAGCCCTACATCCCTTGATTGTGGCCCACGTGGACAATTCGTAGTAGAGCATGAGGCTTTGCTCTGTCAAATCCAGTGCTTATTTATGGATGTCAAGTCACTTCGGCATCACACAGACATAGAGTTACCTGGTGTTTGTACTACATTTTTGCAAGCGTTCAGTCTTCAATCTGGATGGGTACATCTCACAGTCGATGTCAAAACAAAACTCAAATCTCCTCAAGCTCAGGGCATTCGGACGGTTGATCACGCGTTCAACAAGGAAGTAAAGCTCGGAGCTAATCAGACGCGCGCCACACCCGGGCAAACCTCAGCTCCTGTAATTTCAGGGCTGCTAGCTGGCTAAAGACTGTCAGTTCAGGCAGCTGCCCCCCATACAGTGATGCTGGATGAAATCGGACCGGGCGTGCTGGGGTATTGCTCGGCTCTTAGCGAGGTTCGCTTAACTTGCTTGTGGCCTGAGGCACTAGCCAGCCGACTGAACCCCCTCGTGACCCTCTCTTTTGTGCCACTGGAGTGCTTCCATCTTGACTGAGCTGCGTTTAAATAGAATTTTTACTCTACTTATGGTTTCCTTTGAGAAATGTGCCTATACACTGCCATCTTAAGAATCGCGACCTGTCTGCATCTGCCGGACTCAGTGCGGGCAAGGCTTCAGAGTATGTCATTTAACATCCTTTATAAAAAGTGCTAATCAAGTGTTACAGCTTGCCATAGCAGCGAGGTCACATTGAAGCAGGCATATTGCACATTTTTTGCATTCCATTCTAGTCGCAAAGTACAGTAGTCATGAGAAAGCAAACCCTACAAACTCCCAAAGATTCCCCATTCAT
Organism: Trichodelitschia bisporula; assembly: GCA_010356995.1. NCBI lineage: Eukaryota > Fungi > Ascomycota > Dothideomycetes > Phaeotrichales > Phaeotrichaceae > Trichodelitschia > Trichodelitschia bisporula. The sequence continues at coordinate 118,771 of ML996704.1, read as the reverse complement.
ATCCGTTGTTAGCCACTGCCCCTGGCTAAGTAAATTGGCGCTGAAGGAAATTAGCTCATGTCCGTTGAAATGGCCATTGACTTACCTATGGATGGGAACTGGCCCTCTGGGAAGTTTCATAGGAATGCCTATTCTTTGTCACGAACGGCGGCCGCCCGGGCTTTGGCCTCGTACGCGAAGTCACGGTTGTCGAACTGACGCTCGTAGAAGCCAGCGGGGATCTCGGGCTGCTGAACCTGCTCCGACTGACGACGCTGGTGTGCCATGACCTGGGAGTTGCGCTTATTCACTAGAGCAGATGTTAGTTCATGATCATATTCAAGCCTGGGATAAACCTACTGCGCGACTTGTTCATACCCTTGGGATTGAGCATGAACTCGTCTGTACCCATAGTTAGCTAAATTTTCCAATTTAGCAAGGTTATCTTACACTCATCCGCTGCATCAAAGTACTGCTCATCATCGAACTCCTGGGCCTTGCTCGAGCCCATCGCTTTGGCCTTCTGGAGCATTGTCCGACGACGGTCGAGATGATCAGGGCGGGCAGTCTCGAAGAGGTTGGAGGAGGCACGGCGGTGCTTCCCCTTGGGAGTGGCAGTCGAGCGACGAGCCCCAGTATCCTTACGGACAGGCTGGCCTGTAGGTATGGTCAGCTTGCTTAAGACACGCCAATGCAATGAGGGCTCAACTTACTCGGGTTGGCCGTGGCCTGCGGCTTCTTAGCCTTGTCGGTCGTGGTGGCGGGAGGATTCCGGACCTCCTCGGTCGCCCCAAAGGCCTTGGCCAGATCAGTCCAGGTGGAACTCATTGTGGTAGTAGAGATGGACTGAAGAGTGCTTTGGGGTATTGAGGATAAGATGAAATTGGGTTGGACGATATGTTAGAAGTTGTGGTATGTGGTGAGGGTCTACAATCTGTAAGCTGCTGTTGTAAAGGAAATGGTTGAAAAATATGTGGCCAGGAGCTTTAAGGAATTTAAAAGCCAAGGATACAGATGACTTGAGCTCCAACTGTTGCGTTGACGAGGGAGAGAGATTGCAAAGGAAAGGTACTTACTAGGATGAGTGGTAGGATGCAGCTCTCAGTATGCTGTGAGCAGTGGTTGTAGAAGAAATGGTTTGAAAGCTCGCGGCCTGGACCTTTATGGCAGCATTATGGAGCTAAGGTCATAGATGGCTCAAGCTCCAAGTCCTGCGCTGCCAGTTGATAGGCCGTAAATGGCAGGTACGCGGTGCTTGCTTTGCCCGTTGATACCTTGGCACGGGCCTGCCATACCGCCTTCTTCTATAACCTTCTGGACCATTGAGGGGCTGCCATCCCAGGTTTTCAGTTGACAGTATTGGGATATGAGATAATAAGACTTTTGGCGGCCTGATGATTTGCCGCTCCGAAGTCTGGTGTTTCTGAAACAGCCAGGATATAATGGCCTGAAGGCGACTCGGCCGGCGTTATCGCTTTGGCCGCTAGCAGGGCTACAGGATTTCTAGGATTTAGATCCCATTATAGCATGTCCTGAGACCACCATACCTTCTATCAAGGCTATAAAAGTTGGCTGTTCGGGCAGCTCCCCCTATGCCGCGATGCCAGACGAAACCGGACAGGGGTGTTGCTCGGCTCTTAGCGAGGTTCGCTAACTTGCTTGTGGCCTGCGGCACCGAAAAGCCGAATTGATTTCTCATTGCTGTGTGACTGGGTCGTTTTCATTTCAACTGTGCTACGGTATATATTTTCTTCCTGATTACGACTCCGTTTTGAGCAAGACGCTGGTACTGTGACCTTCTTTAGAGCCGCCAATTGTTTCAGTGTGCTAAATTCAGGGCGGACGAGATGACCAAGGATATTATTCAGCTTTCTTTGCATAGAGCGCCAGAAGAATATTACAGTCTCTAATGGCATCAATGTCACATCAAAGCACGAACATATTTTTGAAGTTTTTGGAATTCGAGCTAGAACTACAACTGGGACGGAGCCTTGAACAATCTAAGCCCGAAAACACTGAGCAAATGACGTGAGTATGCAATCCGAGCACCTAACCCTTGCAGCTCCTCAAAGGTTACCCAGCCATATCTATTGCTGGCCACAGCCCTTGGCCAAATCTTGCTGTCACTGGAGATCTTGGCCTCATGTCCATTGCAAGTGGTTCTTGACTTACATATGGAGGGTACAGAGCCACTGAGAAGTTGGTGAAGGTGTTGGTCTACTCATCGGAGCCACCAGTGCTGCCCTGAGCTTCGGCCTCGCGAGCGTTGTTGCGGTCGTAGGAGGCCGCCGGGATATCAGGCTTAGAAACTGTTGTAACTTTAGGGTCTTAGAGTATTGCGATGAGTTGGTCAATTTCCTGCAACCTAACTATCTATTGACATATATATACATAAAGAATGGCGAATATGCTTGCGCAAACAGAAAGAACTAGAACACACTCGAACTCCGTGATTATCAATTGTTGGACTGGAGAAGCTGAGAACAGATGAAACAAAGGTTTCTGTTGATTGACGTAGACTGAACTGTCGAGTGTACCAGGTGGGCAACTCGTACTATTTAGGAAATATGGAACAGGAGTGGCGTCGAGCCAAAGATACGATGAAACAAGACAACGGAAGTACGCAATCCCGAGCGCTAACGGATACCGGCAACAAAGATACCGAGCGCGAAGTGATACAGGAACTTACAATATCAGAAGGCTGTAACAAATGGGAATCCGTCTAACATCAATCTGATCCTTCTGGCCCCTTCCAACAGTTGGAAGGTACCAAAAGACTTGTGTGAGAAAGGATTGACTTGATTGATTTTCTAGCAACGAGAGAGACTGTGTTTATATATCCAAGTGATTGTCCCCTGGAATCTTCCAGCCTGTTCCCTTTTGCCACTTATTACAAATTGTGATTCACAGTCGGCTTCTGCTTGCCGACGCCACTGTTGGTCGCGCAATGATGTGGCGAGGTTGTCGTATGCCACCGCCATCAGTATTTATACCCCACAGAGCACAGACCGCGTCGTGTTATGCTGGTACGCATAGGCACCATGGCGTTGCAGAGATTCAGCCTTGGCTCGTGCCGTTATCGTAGGTGCACGGGCCGCGAGCGGCGGCGCGTCGACGTCCAGTGGAAAGTTCCGGTTATACAGCTTTGGCCATGAGTGTGGCAAAAATATAGCGGCAAGCACGGCTTTTCTGAGAAGGGCTGCCCAAGAAGCATTTTCGAAGGCTCGGTATAACCATGCATCCCGAGTGTCGCAGGTGGATGTTGAAGATGGCGACTGCTCCCATAAGGATGCTCCCCCATCAGCATTTCAATGCGGTATATATTGAAAGTATTGACATGTTTCCACGACGGGCTTTTTCCGTCGGCAGTTTGGTCTGTCTTCCTCGTAGGCGGTTTGGTGAATGGCGTAAAACATCACCCACAGACTGAGCTTTCGTGCTCCATCCTCACATCCTTCTGCCTAACCTTTCCATTTTCAAATTCTCGCTTTCTTAAAGTCACTTTTTGGCATTAAACAGACATAAATCTCAAAGGAATGCTTTAAACTCGCAGTCAATCAACCGGCTCTGAATGCCGACATTTCAAAAAAATTGTAAATCCCATGCGAAATAGGACATGCAAGGCAATCAAGCATCCTGACGCCCCTACAAGTAGCGCAGGATATGAAGGCGCAACAGTTTTGCGCCCGAGTCGCATGAGACGCGCTAGTGCTCTGACCTGTCCTCCGAAGACATGTTGTTCGAACCCTGCTCACGTGATTCAGCCTTCCTTCCCAACTCGGACGAGGCCGGAGACGACATCCCATGTTCAGCCTGATGCGACCACAACGTCTCAACGAGGATTTTCGAAGCTTCAAATGATTCGTTACTTTTCCTAATTAGGAACAGGGTTCTAGGAGCCTAATATAGTACCCAACTTGTGTGCGCGGCGTTTTCAACGACGTCGCTGCACCACCGCCAAAGCACGCCAACCCTTCCTGATTCGGACAGGGCCATGCACGACATCCCATGTTCAGCCTTACGCACCCACAACGTGATAACAGCATTTTTGAAAGCCGAAAGCTGTCGTAAAGTATCATGACCCGATACACTTGCCATGGAAAGGTAAAGCCGGCATCTTGAGCTGCATGGTTGCGTTTCTCGCGATGCCGCTGCACCGCCGCCACACCATGCAAAACCTTCCCAAGTCGGACAGGGCCGTGCACGACACCCCATCTTCAGCCTGATGCGGGCACAACATCGCAACGCGCCTTTTTGAAATCAGAATTAATTGTATGGTATTTCCAGCCCAGTGAGATGCAATGGGAAGTCTTGGCGTACATTTTCAGCGGTGTGCATGGCGTTCTTCACGATGCCGCAGCACCCCCCCCAAAGCCCGCCAACCCTTCCCAATTCGTACAGGGCTAGAGACGACGCCCCACCTTCAGGCTGACAGCATCACAACGCCCTTGGCGCTTTTTTTTAAACCTGAATGCATCACATGGTGCTGTTTTGCAAAGGAAACAGGCTCGGTAAGGCGCTGCGCGTATCATGCTTCGCATCGATTGAGGTTGTCCGGACAAGCCTGGCGGTCCGCGGGCTTGCCGGCTCGCCCGGACCACCCGCAAATTTCGGCCCGACCTCCGATGAAACGCCACAGCCGCATTCTCACCTACCCGACAGGACGGAGCAGGAAGATACGCTTTTCAAAGTTAGATGTTGTTGTACCGTATGGCCTTTCTATACATGGAATTTCTACCGGAGGGCGAAATCTAAATTCTGAGCTGTGGACCGACTTCTTCCGGACCAGGCTGGTGGTGAGTGGGGTCAACCTGGCCACCCACAAACCCCACGAGGTTGGCAAGATGGGCACGATGGCGGTAGATTGGAGGGAAAGAGGCAAAACGCGCAACATGGGAGCGAAGAGGCAAAACTAGCGCCTGCGGGTTCCAGTCTTGCGTGGCGCAAGCCGAAGGTACTTTGGGCACGAGTAATCGTGGTTGCGCGTCGTGGTTTTCCTCGGCGGACCTGTCATGTGGGGTGGTCACGGCCATGAAAGGTGTTCACGGCCTAAAACTCCGGACAAGGTTCTTGCGAAGCATGAGAGCACAAGTAAAGTATCACCAGCAGTAGAAGTGAAGCATATCCCATATCCGCCATGCTAAAAATCCATTTCACCAATCCCAATCCTACCAGGTATCCCAGTCCCACCGGGTATCCTCCCAGCGCCATCTATCTCATCACGCCAGGTAACCATCAAACCGTAGACGCCACATCACCGAAGACCCGTAAGTCCATCCCTAGTCCGTGCCCGTGTCCATCCCAGCCGTAAAAACCCGCAAACACCGATCATGCAATCGAAAACGCCCGCATGAAGATTCACCGAATGGCACCGACCATTAAAGGTGACCTTCGGCCGAAGGACGCAGCTGGAAGTCGGGGAGATGGTAGAACCAGCCCGTCTTCTCATTGTAGCGGTGGGCCTTAAACTCGACGCCGTATGGCTTCTGCGGCATTTGTTAGCGCAGTTAGACAGTCAAATGAAGAATACATACCGGTTCAAGTGAGTACAACATTCCAAGCGGACAGTCCAGATCGGCGACTTCATCGCGACGCAAACCCATGAAGTAGGCAAGCAGAACGCGAGCCACGGAGCGATGGGTGATGAGCAGACAGTGGTCGGTCATGCGCTCAAGCTCGACGATGACCGGGCGAAGACGGTTGATGACGTCGAGATAACCTTCACCGCCGGGACCCGGATAGCGGTACGCGAGTTTGTCCTGGCGACGGAGCTTGTAGTCGGCCTCGTACTTGGTCTTGATTTCCTCATAGGTCATGCCCTCCATGATTCCAGCATTCAGCTCGTCTAGCATGCGCATCTGCTTGATATCAAATTCCTCCTCGTCGAAGAACTGAGCGGTGTCAACGCCGCGCTTGAGCATCGAGGTCCAAACACAGAAGTTCATGTCAGGGATCTCGCCCTCGGGGCCTGCGCTGAAGACAGGGTTCGGCGGAGTGTGGTCACCAGGGTGCGGGGGAAAGTGAGTATGAGCGGCACGGTCGCGCTGGCGAATGTCCCATTCCTTGCGTTGGGCCTCGACAAACTTCGCGAGGTGTACCGCGTACCCGACACCCTTCTCGCTGAGGGCCGAATCTCCACCAATCTTGCCAGCTACGTTGTCAAGTGATTCACCGTGGCGCGTGATCCAAATCTGACGCGGGGCCAGATTGAAGTTCAGCAGATAGGACACCGCAGTGGAGCTGAGGAACCCCTTGATTTGGTGACAGTTGACCTTGCGGCCAACGTCGATAACCTTGACATAGGGCATGTTGTTCTTCTCTTCATAGTCGCCAAGCGGAACGTAGTTCTTTTGGTATATGGCGACCCGCTTCCGGAAGTCGGTAAGAGAGGCAACCGGGTCCTTGTCCTTGTAGTCGGGACCAGAAAGCTTGAGCCGCATGTTGGACTCGAGCAAGGTCTCATCCTCGCAGATGCTCTCGATGAAAAGAACGTTCAGGTGATCACCCGCCTTCTCGCGAATGCGCTCCATCACCAGCTTACGGCGGGACAGGGTGCTGTTTGTGGCATCCAGGATACCGACGGATCCGCCCTCAACGAGGATGTACTGCAGAAGCTCATCCAGGGTATCGATCGCACACTGCTCCCGAATACGCGCGGCTTCGGCGTTGTTAGGGTCAAAGAACTCTGCAGTCTGCTCCGTAACGGGAGTATGGCCCTCTGTCTTTCCGCCGGTCACTTCGTTCGGCGAGGTCGCCGGAGATTCGCCGGGGACAGGCAAGGCAGCGTCGTTAAGACTGAATGATGGGATGATCGGGGTGGAGGGACCACCCGCCTCATCGCTCATGAGAATCTGAGCCGCCAGCTGAGCGCCCTCAAGCTGCACAGGATGTGTGTGATCGCCGTCCATAGCGTGCGCGACAAGCCGGCGCTTCTCGCCGACGTTGAAGATTTTCGTGTCGTGCTGCAGCCAATTCATGTACCTGGCGAGTTTCTTGGTGATGTAGCTCTTGCCACGAGCAGGAAGGCCAACCATCACAATCACCAGCTTAGAGCCAATGTCACGCTGAGAGATGCGGCCGTCTGGCGAAACACGAGAACGAGTCAGACCAGGAATGTCAAGGGTTGTCGGGCGGACACGAGGAGTCGAAGCGTATGACTGCGGCTTCATCGCAGGACTGCTGGATATCAGAGGTCTGAATCTGAAGACAGGCATGCACAAGAACTCACATCGATGGACTACCTGGATTCGATGACGCAGGAGTGTCACTTAGCGCAGCGCCGATAGCAGCACCCTCCTTGGTAGTCGGACGAGGAGGAAGACTCTTTGGCAGGTGCCGCAAGTCGGAACGGGTGTTGGGCTTCAACTCCGGCGGCTGGACCGCACCGTCGACGCTCCCACCGGGAGGAGGATCTTCGTCGTCGTCGTCATCGCGCACTTGGTGGCGCAAACGCGTCTCAACCTTGGGAACCGTATCAATCGAATGCGGCTTTTTCTGCATCAGGACAGCCTTCGCTATGGCTGAGTGCTGAGCTTGTTTCTTGAGAGTGGCAATGTTGTTTGGGGTCGAGGTGGTAGATGTCAGCGGAGGACGTGAGGTGGTGGGAGTTGTGTCCTCAAATAAGTGAGGCATGGTCAAGCTTGATGCACAGGGGTGCGAAGCTTGGTAGAGACCAGGGAAGACGCGACTGACGCCGCAGCCGCACTCCACGTTACTCAAACAGGAAAGGCGCGCAGCGGGGTGGTGGGGTCGCGGTGGCGGCGCGTCACGAGAATTTTGATCTGTTGAGTTTTTCTTTTTGAAGTCCGTTGAGAAGGGAGATTGATTGTGCCGAGACTTCGAGCTGCCGTATCTCTGCGGTTTGCTTTCCCGGATGCACCGGAGTTAAAAGGAAGTGTGTGGTAGAGGATGCAGATGGGAGTGGGAGCTGAGGGACCGGTACTTGTACTGTACCCTCAATTCCAGGACCCAGCACAACTCAGCGTAGGACCTGGCAGAAGGCAGGCGCTCGATCAGCCCGATTAAGCTTGGAAAAGTGATGCTTGGCGCTTGCGCGGTTGTGCTTCGATCTTAGGAGCGGACTTTCGGGGGCGAGCGATGCAGCGATGTGCGAAAGTGATTGAATGGTTCTGGTGAACGACTTCGATGCAACAACACGAAAGGCTCGCCGGCGATGTGAAAGAAAAAGGGAAGCGACGACCTGGCTTCTCCTTTCCTTCCCGCACAAACCCTTTTTCGACTGATTGAATTGCCGATTGAACTCTCAGGGACCCGTCGTCACAAGCTGCCGCGATGTTCCACCGGCTCCACCTTATATTTCTAGCTCTTCTACTACTAGAACTACGGTAGCCATCACGGCCCGTGGCCTACGGCGATGCGGGATGACTGTGCTAGCCTTATGCTGTGCAATTTTTTTCCTGTAGCTCAGCTGCTGCACTCGAAAAACTGCACCGGCGCATCGCATAAAAAGACTGAACATGCCGCTACAAATCACACCGAGCCCGCTATCTTTGCGCCTCCATCCGCTGCCGTGACTCTGCGCCCCGCGACCCCTCGCTCTGCAGCAGTCGACTGCCCACCCCCCACCCTTACAACCCCCACCTTTCACCCTGGACTTTGACCAACGGATAGAGCACGCCGCCAGCCGCCCCGCTCGCACTTGGCTATGTTCAGTGCCCCATTTCCCCTGCGTCGCAGCCTGCTCGTCTTGCACATGCGTAAGCTCCGTTGCTTGCTAATGAGTCGCGGCCGTCGCCTCTCAGAAAAGGCGAGAGTCCAAGAAAAAACTCGCGTCATGTGCCCCCCCCCCCCTCGATCCTTTGTGCATAGATACCGCAGACAACTATGCCATGACGAATGTGACCGGACTTCGGAGAACCGAAGATACCAAGCCGCGTACAAGGCTGACATTCGGCCGCCCGCCGTCCGGAGTCGTTGTCCGCTCGTCATGGCCCGTCTCGGCGGTCTTGCCCAAGCCCGACCAGGACAATTTGTGTTCCAGGCCAAGGCCCCTCACCGGTTCCCATCGGCGCCCATCGTCACCCATCATTCTTTCGCCCTGACGATCGTCTGCCAATGTCCGCTCCCTTGGCCGTATTCACGCCTTGAGTCGGAAGGTCAAAACGAGCAGCGAGATGTAGGCGCCAACGCTCAGCGCCGTAAGCACCGATACGACGTTACCGCTGGTCCTGAACTTCTTATGCTCCAAGCCGTTGTTATCGAACTCTGTGAAAAACTGCTTGTTGCCCTGCTGGCGGCGGAAGAGGCTGACGCAGAGCACGCCGACGCCGTAGACAGCGAATAGCGCACCGATGCTGTAGAACTCGGACGTGAAGATCTTGAGCACCACCAGCGCGAAGGAGAATTGGCCCAGTGCGGTGCGGATATACGCCCCGCCAAAGGTGCGCTGCGCAGCCCGGATCTCGACCAGTTCCGCCGGTGTGAGCACGACGGAGCGGGCGCGGTGCAGCCGCAGCCTGTATCTGTCCTGGGCGTGTCGTCCCTTCGCGGCCCATCAGCTGAGCCTTATAGTGAGGGTGTACGAGCGTGCGTGCGTACCTCGAACATCTTGTATGCGTGTATTTGTGTGTATGCTGGCCGTCTGAGGCCGCTGGAGGCCCGGAATAAGCAAGTAGTGGTCGTCTGGGGCGTGTTGGCGCCTCTTGCGATAGTGCTGGCGGTGCTGCACTCGGTGGGCGTACAGAAGAGGCTACCTGGTGAAAGGGCAAAGTGTAGAGGATGGGATGCAGTCGGCTTTCGTGCCAATAACAGCCGATGTCGTCAACGGGGCAGCAATCGGGGGCCAGACCTCCTCACGATCCCGTGCTCGGAGGGTACCGGTACCGGATTTGTGCCTCAGGCTCCAGAATTATGTAACTGTTTACTGCCTGGGGGCAGAATATCATGCCTGGTTGCCTGCATGCCTTGATACCTTGTTGTCTAGACTGCTGAAGCCTTGTTGCCTCGCCCCTCTCGTCCAAAGGGCTGCAAGGAAAAGTCATGGCCGCCCGTTCCGAGCGAATTTGCGGACAGCAAGAGCAGCCAAGACATTTTAGGGCCGGGCTCCAGACCCACGACCACGCCAAACACGCGTTTTGTCCAGACTGAGGGGCAATGGAAGTTCGCGATGGGATCCGACTTCGTGCAGCAACCAACATGCATGGTGTGTAAACAAACATTGCATCTTCAATCAAGTCCTGTCATCGCTCATCCCGTGTGGAATCCCCTCCCGTTGGACTGTTCCCGGGTCTGTCGTCGCATGTACCTCCGTACTGTACACGCTCCCCGGTCGAGCCAACCTGCATTTTCCATCCACACTGTCTGTTCCCACCCACCCACAACGACCACAACCCCCCCATTTCACACTCCACACCCCCCTCTCCACCCCCC
>ML996704.1:69898-105182 GCA_010356995.1 Trichodelitschia bisporula | reverse complement strand
CCGCCATAACATCCACATACCTCCCCCCCCTCTTCTTCTTCTGTCCCCTCCTCACCGTCCCCGTCCCCGTCCCAATCAAATCATCAAGATCACTAGCACTGGCGCTCGCCTGGCTAGTAGCCGTCCCCGGCCGACTAGGCGGACCAAGCGCACTATTCGGCGGCCGCTGCAGAAGCGGCAGACTCGCCGACCGGAGCCCCGCGCCAGCACCCGCGAGCGCCGCCACCGCCGCAGGAGGCGCGGGCATCCCACCCTCCACCGCTGACGAAGGAGGCGGAGGAGTAGCACGAGCGGGAGGCGGACCCATACTCGGCGCACTACTCAGGGCAAACCCCCCACCCCCACCCCCACCATCACCAGCCTGGCTCAGCGTCGGCGTGTGCACCGCAGACATAGGCCGACTAGGCGGCGGCGGCGGTGGCTTACTCGCCGTTTCCGTAGTAGCCCCCGCCTTCTTATTAACCCATTTCTTGAGCTCCGGGTCGTAGACGAAAGACGACTCTTCGCCGAGTTTAGCCTTGATGGGCCCGGAGGTGTTGGAGCCTTTGAGCCAGCCGAACCAGCCTTTCTTTTCTTGGGGGGGCTTATTCGCTGCGAGGGTTGTTAGTGGGCGGTGATAAGGGGGGGAGGGGTAGGGAACTTACCATCTGCTTCGGCGGCGCGCTTGACTATGTCGTCCACCTCGTGGCTGCCGCTAGAGCTGGCCGGCGCCTTGGGCGGGTCCTTCTTGAGCTGCGCGGCGCGGCGAATGAACTCCGCGTCATCGTCGTCGTCTTCCATCATCTTTTTCTTGGGCTTTGACTCCTTGGGTGAATCGTCCTCGTCCGCGTCCCACGGCTTGTCGTCCGGCTCGTACGGGGTGTACGACGGAGGCTCATACGACGAACTCTGCATGTCGCCCAGACTCGGACGCTTAAAGTCCTCACCATTCGCCTGGCCCGCCTCATCGCGAGCCTCACTCGCCTGCGGCTGATACCCGCCATACTGCGCACCTTGCTCCGGCAGCGCATACCCCCCAAACCCCGGCTGCGGCGTCTGATAACTCGACGCCTGCGGCGTAATCTGCGCTGACATATACGGAGTAGCCACATACGACGCCCCCGCCGTTACACCCTCGCCATCACCAGGGGGGAACAAGCCCGGCCCCGAAACCGCGCGCTGCTGGGAAGGAGCGTAAGGCGCAGCGCCGGGGAGAGGATTGTAGCTCGCGGTGCGGCGGGGCGAGTTCGAGGAGGGGCCGCTGTCGGTAGACTGGCGCGGCTCGTAGGTGCTGTGCGCTGACTCGAGGGACGCACGAGACTGGTAGGATTGCGCGGGGTACGCGGACTGCGCTTGGGGGAAGTAGCTCGGACGGGAACCTTCTAGGGAACCGCGCGGGGCGAAGGGGACTTGCGGGGCGTAGCGCGAGTTGGTCGGGGGAGGGGCTGAGGAGGATGGGGGGGCGCCGCTTAGGTATGCGCCGTAGAGGTCCGCGTTCACGGGCGATTGGCTGACGGGGGGCGTGTCGCTTGGCTTGCGGACGCTGGGGGTGGGTTCTTCGCCGGCGACGAAGTTGTTGAATTTGCCCCAGAGCGAGCTCGAGACCTTCTCCATGCTCGGCTTCCAGGAGGACGAGGCCTCATTTGGAGCTTGCGAGACACGCTTCATGGTTTCGTCGAGCCACTGCATCAGAGACTGGGTGTAGTACGGCGAGCGATTCGACTTCGAGGTGATCGCTGTGCCGATGGCATCGCAGTACTGCATCGCTTCGGTGCGGCGTCCATTCTCGGCAAGCACTTCAGCGTGATACAGCTTGTACGCCTGAAGATGCGGCATCGGGGGCGCAGGAGGCGTCCCGAGCGTCATGGCGTACTCGTACACCTCGGTAAGCAAGATGGACTCGAGATCCTTCCCAAAATCTAAGCCCTGGGAAGCACGATCGCTCCCGATGAGCGTGAAGTGGGCATTCGGATCATCAGCCCCACTGACGCTAACAGCCGACCTCGCGAAGATGAAGCACAGATAGGCAGCGTCCATGCGGCCGTATCCAGCCAGAAGCTTGCCGAGGGACACGAGAGCCTGAGCGTCACCAGGGCTGCGATTGTTGAGGATGAGCGACAACGTCTCCCGCCACTTGTCCAGGCCGGCAAGGGCGTCCTTCTGGGCACCGCTGCCATCAACGGCAACCATCTGGAAGCCGGCTCTAGCCGAAACCGACACGAGCTCGTCGATGCTCTCCTCCCAGTTTCCGGCAAAGACCTGGTACAGCGCAGCCAGCGGCTCGGTGTTGTCGCCAGCCTTGCGAATCTCCTTGCGGACGAACTCCTGAACCACTTGCTTCCAGATATCCGTGTTCTGGAGGGTCGAGGCAATCAGCAGCGCGTGAGCCCAGAGGCGCTGATCCACCGCGTGCCAAACAGCTTGCTCGCGGTCTCCCTTCGTGAGATGATTCCGCAGGACACCAAAGGCATTAGGATCGAAAGCCTCGGGCAGAGCGGGAGGCTGAGTAGTGGCGACCGGAGATGCAATCACTTCGGAAGTTTGCACCGCAATGAGGTCGCGAACAGCTTGCTCCACAGTAGGGTTGCCTTCGAGCACGCCATCGTGCTCAGTCAGGAGGGCCATGGCCTTCCAGAGCAGCAGCTTCTCATCAAGCAGCGTGTTGGCAGGAACAGTAAGTCCCGCCCCAAAAGCCATGTCCTTGATATTCTTTTCTTGCTCTTCAATGTTGCTCTTGAGCCAGGCAAGGACTTCTTTCTTCTTGCCCTTCTTGAGAGGACCCGGGAACTTCGTGACCATATCGGAAAGAGGCATGATGTCCGTTATAGTAGTCGTCTTGATCTCCTCCTGGCTCGGCTTCATGAAAGGGTCGAGCTGGCCAGCGGAATATCGAGGAATGTACTTCGGGAACGAAGTAACGACAACACCACCGATGCCCCAAGCGAAGATCGGCGCGCCCTTCCAGCGCTCCAGCGGATCGTGCATACGCTCATCCTGCGGAGGAACCAGCGGCATCTCGTGGTACGCCGGCTGAGGAGCAACGGCCTGCATCAGGTTGGGGGCCGCCATGCTATGCAAAGGCTGGACAGGCCCATGGGCCGAAGCCGGGCGATCTGTCGCGGTGAATCCCAGAGGCTTGTACACCTTCCCAGGAGACGAAGTTTGCGAACGGCGGGGAGGCGCAAACGTTGGATCGGCCGTCGGAGCCGTAGCCTGAGCAGATGGAGCGTAGTGTCCACGACGCCGAGGCGAGCTAAGCTGCGATGACTGCGACGACGTGCTGCCCCGACCAGGCGGAGGGGTGGCAGTCGAGCGCGGCATGTCATGCTGGGGGGCCTGGGGGCGCGGAGGCGCCATAGCATCGTACGTCTCATTTTCAGCAACAGGTTCAAGGACCGGATGGCCTCCATGAACGGGAAGAACCGGGAAGGTCGTAGCCTTGTCCATCGGCGGCCGGTTCTGCGTGTGATCCTGCTGCGGGAGTGTCTCCACAGCGCCCAAGGAGCTCGAACCATGGTGGTGTGGCTGCGGAGGTGTGGCGGAGTACGCCAACGGACTCGACGTACGCGGCAACCAAGGCGCCTTCTGAGGCTCCGAGGCGTACCGCGTATGGCCAGCCGGGCTCGGACCGCGAGGAGGCGGGGGAGGCGCAAACCGGTTTTGAGATGCCATAGGCGGCTCAGCCGGGGAAGCAGGAGGCGGAGCATGAGCATACGGGCCCGGAACCGAAGGAAGCGGCTTCGCATCATGTCCCATAGGAGCAGGTGCGTACTGGCTAGGCGGCGCTGCAACCTGCGCCGGAGGAGCTGACGGATACTGATTGTACGTCGCAGCACGGGCCGGAGCCGGAGGAGCAGTCGGATACTGGTGCGGTGCCCCAGGAGCTGAACTTCCCGCCGGACCTGACGGAGGAACGGGCGAGTAGCGGTTCTTCGCAGGAGGCACGCCGGTCGGAGCTGGTGAGTACCGATTGGTCGGCGACGGCAGCGGCATGGTAGCCGAGCGATTGGGCGACAGGCGATCCTCAGAGTACGGATTAAGCGGCTCTGGCGCGCGCAACTGAGTGATCAGCTGCGGCGCAGAGGCTACCGGTGGAGGACCAGTTGCGGAGACGGTGCGAACGGCCGCAGGAGGCGCCAGGGCCGGCGGAGGAGTCGGAAGCGTTTGAGGCACGAACCGGCTGGAAGTAGCATGCTTTGGCTTCGTCACCATGGGTAGCTCAGCAAAGAAGTCATTGCTGTCGCGGCGCAGCCCCGATGGCTTCGGCTGTTCCGCAGGTGGCTGCGTGGAAAACGCGCTCGGCGGCGCCTGGACCGAATGGCTCGAAGACGGAGGTGTGTAACCGCGCGTCGGGGGAGGCGGCGGAGGACCGCGAACCATGCTACCCGAGGGAACACTCATGCTACTCGAACGAGGAGGCGCAACGGGAGGTCCAACGACAGGAGGGACATGGTGTGCAACGTGGCGCTTCCGAGGCACCGCGATGTCATCCGGGAGATCGTAGGGCGAGTGATAACCACCTTTGGACTTGGCGACAAAGCTCTCAGCTGCCGGGAGGGGTGGGCGAGCAGCCGGCGCCTGGTAACTCGACTGATACGGGGAGGGACTTTGTGCCGAGTAGGTGGATCGGTAGGGTGTAGGTCCGGGTCTCGCGCCTGGCGCATTCTGGTTCGGCGGGCCCGCAGGAATGTATGGGTTGCTCACGGCTGGAGCTGCAGACTGCTGCTGCTGCGGGACAACTGGCGCGTACCGGTTGACCGGCTTCACTTCCGGAGCTTGGGCATCCGCAGGCTTGTCCTCCAGAAAACCGTCGTGGTCGTCGAAGGGGAAGGGAGCCGGATGCTCTCCTTCAGCGTTCTCTGGATCAGAGAGGAAGTCATTGTCAAGTAGAAGATCGTCATCCAGTACCGCCGCCCATTGTGCAGCCAGGTTGTCCTGTGCTCGTCCATTCGCGTCTGTAGAAGATCCAGCAGCTGGCTCCGCAGAAGCAGGAGCAGGAATTTCGAAATCAGTGTCAAGATCACCCCAATCAATGTCAGGCTGGGTCTGATTAGGTTCTTCAGCCATTTTTTGGGAATTGGTCGTTGTTGAATCTCGGTGGTCGGAATGTTCAGTGGTGTTGGTTGCGGGGTCGTTGGTGCCCGTTGCAGCACTTGCATGTGGGGCACCATTGAGCGCCGAGAGGTGATTCACTGAGTTTTCAATCGCTGAGTCGTCGACTGCTGAGACTTCAGCCGCCGGTACATCAGCCGCTGAACTGTCCGTCATGCGAGGCTCAGCAGACGATGCCAGTGGACCAAGGTCGAAGTCACCAGCTACCGGACCCCATTCATCGAGAGGAGTCGCCTTCGGTGTATCGTCGCTAACCAACGGCGCGTCGGCCCGGTCCTGAATAGCCTTATCCAATGCGGTGCTTTCGCTCTGGTAATCATAATTACCATTGGCGTTGCCAGCATTCTCGTCTTGCTCATTGTTTGCAGTGTTCTCCTGATCAAGATTCACGTCATGCGACTTCTTAGGGCTGACTTCCGTGTCCGAGGTATCGTATTCGTGAACGGCCGCGGCGGATGGAGCCTTGCCTTGATGGCTGTAGAACGACGACGTTTCTGATTCCGCGCCCCAATGGCCAACTGTGAGGGACTCTTGTGCGTGGAGCGGAGACTCGGTGTCTACAACAGGGCCAACCTGCATTTGCGCGCCGGAACCAAAGTGATCGAAGAAGTCACTGTCGCCATTGGACTCGGGTTCAGGAAAGTCCAACTTGACTTGAAATGGCGCATTGCCAGGTTGCGAGACAGGCAGGTCGCTCTCATTACGGTCGCCGGTCGCGCTGGAGTCTGAAGGCGCAATCTTTCCGTTCGGCTGCTCTGGGACTTGCGAAGAGGAATTTGGGCGGAGCGCGGGATTCCACGATGCGCCCTCGGACGCGTAGGAATACTCGGGCTCAGCGCCAGGAGCCATGATGCTGATTAACGCTCAATAACTGAAAGGCATCAAGGTACTAGCGGGAAGTTGTCAGCACCGGATACCGGCCTTGAAGGCAGAACTCGAGCACCTCCGGAGTATTGCGACAGGCGCCGATGGGAGGGAAATGGGAGACTTACTTGTACAAGAGCGGAAGAAAACGTTGCGCGCGACAAACAGTCAACAGAGCATTAGGTGAAAAGCGAAGAAGAGGTGTAAGAGAGGATGCGAAAGTTTGGTCTCCTTTACGCAACGTGTGTTGAAGAAGTTCGTCCGACTCCTTGTCCATGCTCCTGGTCAACGGGTCAGTGCCACTGGACGGCTTGGCCAAACCGCTAGGGGCCTGTGCTCGCGTCCATCGCGTCATTACTGTAGCCTTCGCGCGCGTAGATCACGGCACGCGTAAGAAGATATGAGCACAGGCCGTGTATATTACCCGCTCCAGCCAATCACTCCGGCGTATTCGCCCGCCTGCGCCCGCGTATGGGATAGAGACCCTTGCTCACTTGTTCACCACGGGGATGTGGCTTCGTCTCTTCTTAACGGCTTCACATTGTTGCGCCGATCACCGACGAGACACCAGCGCCCCTGATTCTTATCTGGCGACTGTGCCTGCCTCCACTTGCAAGTCGACGGCACTGTGCTTTCATCAAACCTCCGTGTCCCTTTGACGCTCGCAACGTTCATCGCGTAGGCCCCTGGGTGAGCTTGTCGACAGCTCCTAGACTCCCTCGTGCTCACCTCGATGCCCGAGCATGTCTCTCCCACATCAATACCACCAGCCAAATGCGCCGGACTCTGTCACCGGTGACAGCGACTCGGACCTCGACCTCGATCTCGACGAACTCGACCCGTCGGTGGACCACTCCTCCAACCCGCAGCGCGCCCGAGATGGCCACCGTACATCAGACTTCGGCGGACGGATACCGCTGCGCAACCTGAGGGCCGGGCGGTTGCGCAGTCAACAAGTCGGCGAGCAGGAGGATGAGCAGAGGTTGCTTCATGATGAAGGGCACCATGAATCTGCTGAGAGTTTTGACAGCGTTCACGACAGTGATGCGCTTCTGCCTGTTTACGGCCGGAGGAGGAAGCGGCAACCCGAGAGCACCCTCTCGCGACTGGGGACCAATCTCCGACTCCCGAGTCTCATGGCAGACTCTCCCCACCCTCCCACCGCCAACGGGCAAGCTGATGATGCCGAACCGGAGGACGAGCACGATCCTGCATCGAACCGAACCGTCGCGATCGGACAGCGGCAGGCCACGCGCTTCCCCCCTAATGCTGTCTCGAACGCGAAGTACACCCCCTGGAGCTTCCTACCTCGCACTCTGTACAATGAGTTTTCCTTCTTCTTGAACATGTATTTTTTGCTTGTAGCATTATCGCAAATCATTCCAGCGTTACGAATTGGTTACCTGTCGACATACATTGTTCCTCTGGCGTTTGTCATTTCGGTTGCGTTAGGGAAGGAGGCGTTAGACGATATTGCGCGGCGGAGACGGGATGCAGAAGCGAATGCGGAGCCATTCACGGTGCTGCGGTTCGGTGACAGCTCGGAGGTGAAGACAGGCTCAAAAGGAAAGAAAGCCTCCAACGGCACCATCAACTCGGAAGGCATCAGCGAGATTGTCAAGCCGTCGAAGGATCTCAAAGTTGGCGACGTCCTCAAGCTAAGCAAGAACCAACGCGTACCAGCGGACTTGGTCATCTTGCAGACGATTGCAACCGAGTCACAAACAGCAGAAGCAGAGGCCTTAAAGGCCGTAGAGGAAGTTCACTCACTGATAGAAGCCGACGCCGATACTCCGTCCGCTGCGGCTTCCAACACACACGCAGCAGCGGGCCCCACCGGCGAGGCCTTCATTCGGACAGATCAGCTGGATGGCGAAACGGACTGGAAGCTCCGCCTCGCCTCTCCACTCTCACAATCCCTGGACCTCCAGCAGTTCACCAAGCTCAGGGTCACCGCGGGGAAGCCGGACAAAAAGGTCAACGAGTTCATCGGAACGCTGGACCTTGTCGAGGACCCGGATGCACCCTACACGGAAGAAGAGAACCAACGGCCCAAATCCGTGCCCCTTTCCATCGACAACACAGCGTGGGCAAACACCGTGCTAGCGTCTAGCTCCACCGTCTACGCCGTAGTCATCTACACCGGCTCGCAAACGCGCCAGGCCCTATCCACATCCGCGTCGCGCTCCAAAGTTGGCCTCCTCGAATACGAAATCAACTCCCTCACCAAAATCCTCTGCTTCCTAACCCTCTCCCTCTCCTGCATCCTCGTCTTAATCGGGCGTCTCGACGGCGAAGAGAAGCAGCGCGAGTGGTACATCTCCGTCATGCGCTTCCTGATCCTCTTCTCCACCGTCGTGCCCATCAGTCTGCGCGTCAACCTCGACATGGGCAAGTCTGTGTACGCGTGGTTTATTGAGCACGACGAGGGCATACCAGGCACGGTTGTGCGCACGAGTACTATTCCTGAGGATCTGGGGCGCGTGGAATACCTGCTCAGTGATAAGACGGGCACGTTGACGCAGAATGAGATGGAGCTGAAGAAGATCCATGTCGGGACGGTTTCGTACGCTAACGATGCTATGGACGAGGTCACCTCGTACGTGAGCCAGGCGTTTGGCGAGGCGGGAGACCTGGTCACGCCGAGTTCGGTATTTATGGCTGCGTCGAGCTCGGCGACTCGGACGCGCAGGGAGATAGGATCTCGCGTGCGCGATCTGGTGCTCGCTCTGGCGCTGTGCCATAACGTCACACCGACGGTGGAAGAGGAAGGCGGACAAAGCGTCACCACATACCAAGCCTCCTCGCCAGACGAGATCGCCATCGTCCGCTGGACGGAGAGCGTAGGCCTGCAACTCCTCCACCGCGACCGCACGGATATGGTCTTGCGGTCCGTCAAGAGCGGTCGCGACACCGTGCGCGTACGGATCTTGAACGTATTTCCATTCACTTCAGAGGGCAAGCGCATGGGTATCATAGTCCAGTTCCTTCACGGCCAGAACGACACCTCCGACGAGATCTGGTTCTATCAAAAGGGTGCCGACACCGTGATGTCGACCATCGTCGCGGCTAACGACTGGCTCGACGAAGAAACAGCCAACATGGCGCGCGAAGGACTCCGTACACTCGTCGTTGGCCGCAAGAAGCTTTCCACCGAACACTTCACCGAATTCACGCGTCAATACTCACAAGCAGCTCTCTCCCTCCAGGGCCGCGATATAGCGATGGCCGACATCGTAGCCCAATTCCTCGAGCGAGACCTTGAGTTGCTTGGTGTGACGGGTGTAGAGGACAAACTACAGCGCGATGTAAAACCGTCCCTGGAGCTGCTCCGCAACGCCGGGATCAAGATCTGGATGTTGACGGGGGATAAAGTTGAGACGGCGCGCTGCGTGGCTATAAGCTCGAAACTTGTGGCGAGGGGGCAGTACATCCACACGATTGCAAAGCGTACGTGCGCCTCCCATTCCCATTCTACCCTCCCATTGCCATCCCGCTAACAGTAGTAGTCAAGCGCAAAGACGCCGCACACGACTCCCTCTCCTTCCTAACCTCAAAACCAGACGCCTGCCTCCTCATAGACGGCGAATCCCTCTCCCTCATGCTAACCCACCACCGTGAAACCTTCATCTCCGTCGCCGTCCTCCTCCCCACTGTAATCGCCTGCCGCTGCACCCCCACCCAAAAAGCGCAACTCGCCAGTTTAATCCGCAGTCACACCAAAAAACGCATCTGCTGCATAGGAGACGGCGGCAATGACGTCTCCATGATCCAAGCTGCAGACGTCGGCGTCGGGATCGTAGGAAAAGAAGGGCGACAAGCCAGTCTCGCGGCCGACTTCAGCATAACCCAGTTCCACCACCTGACGAAGCTGCTCGTCTGGCATGGGCGGAATAGCTACAAGCGCAGCGCAAAGCTGGCGCAGTTCGTGATACACCGCGGACTTATCATTAGCGTGTGCCAGACGATGTACAGCATCGCTTCTCGCTTCGCCCCGAACGCGCTGTACCGCGATTGGTTGCTCGTCGGGTACGCGACTATCTACACCCTGGCGCCGGTGTTCAGCCTCGTGCTCGACAGAGATGTGGACGAGTCCCTCGCAAACTTGTACCCAGAGCTGTACAAAGAACTCACAGGCGGGCGCTCCCTCTCCTACCGCACCTTCTTCATCTGGGTCGCCGTGTCCGTGTACCAAGGCGCCATCATCCAAGGCCTTTCGCAAATCCTAGTCGGCATCAGCGAAGAGGCATTCAAGCGCATGGTTGCCGTGAGTTACGTCTGCCTCGTGCTCAACGAGCTCTTCATGGTAGCCGCTGAAATCACAACCTGGCACCCGGTGATGGTGTTTTCGATTATCGGGACGGCGCTGGTGTTTTTTGGGTCCCTGCCGTTTTTGGGCGGGTACATGGAGCTGGAGTATATTATTACGGTGGGGTTTTTGTGGAGATGTGTTGTTATATTGGCGGTTGCGTTGGTGCCGCCGTATGCGGGGAAGGTTATTGGGAGGACGTTGAGGCCGCCGAGTTATCGGAAGGTGAGGGGGGTGTGAGGTGCATTGTAGGCGGTTTGGGGGCGTTGGGGTGCATTGAATGAATGCTTTCCGCATCTGCTGCCGAACTTGTGCTGATGACTTTATGTGCAATAACTGAAATGACGGGTTCCAGCCGGACTCGAGCAAAGGTAAGCACACAATTGCGCGGACAACTACGTTCTGACGCTATATCTTCCAGCGTCATGCTAAATCACATCGCATCCCCCCCTCCATCAAGCGCGGCCCCCTCGGCCCAAGTGACCCGGAACCCTAACTACGCTTCAGCAATATATCCCCCCCCCCGGCCATTTCCCAATCCGTGTTACCTTGCGAACGATACCCGTACCTGCATCCGCTGAGCGAAATGCGCGAAATGCGCACCTGCATATTGCCCTCCGGCGGAGCGTACAAATAGACCCTCCACGGCAGACATGTAGCAACTAAACCAGCACACTCGTTACTTAACATCAGCGATGTACCTCGCCACGCTCCTTACCCTCCCCCTCCTCGCCTCAGCCTCTATGCCACTCCGCGCCCGCATGGCCGACACCACCCCCCCGACGGTCGCAGCCGCGCAAGCCGCCGTGCAAGCGCACATCAGCTCAGGCAAGGCGGTGGCGCCAGCTACGCTCGCACCGCTGTGGAGCGCTCTACCCCCGATCCGCGTCTCAGAAGCCATCGGTACATACCAGGGCGGCCTGTTCGACGGCGGGGCCCCCAGCGCGATAAACTGGTTCGGGAAGCAGATTATCAGTGAGACGAGTGTTAATCCATTGTTGTCGCGGGCGCCGGGGAATCAGAGTTCTACTGTGTTTCCGTATCCGAGAGCGGATATTGCGCAGGCGCGGAATGTGGAGATTGATGGGGTGGTTACGGCGACGATTATGTATAATCGGTTGCCGTTGTTGGACTACCTCAAGGTGGTGAAGAAGGAGGGGGGGGAGCTCGTGCTCCTTGGACGGAGTGATTTGCTGGGGAAGGCGGCGGTGCCGGCGTACTTCTATCTCAAGAAGGTCGAGGGTCAGAAGGTTGACTTTACGTTCAAGAACCCGTAAGTGTTCATCTTGGGGTGGGGAGCAGTGACTGACGAGTTTAGGTATCCGAATACGACGGGATTTTAGGCGGGGGTTGATCTGGTGGAGGAAGTGGAGGTTGGAATGTGGGAAGGGCAGTCGTCTGGATACTTCAAAACTATGAGAAGTTCCTTTTTGCTCCCCAAGTCCGATGCTGTCTGTTCCGAAAGTTAGCCTTGACGCCACTGCTTTCTGAAGGTGAATCCACCTTGTTATCAAATGAAGTCAGGCCCATGGCTTGTGGTCGACAAAGGCTGAAAACCTAGCCCATCTTTGATACAGCCAACGGAAAATCTGTCACGACTCAATGTAAATTCTGTATACGCGATGGATACCAGTTGAAGTATCTAACTGCAATATTGAACTGAGTCTATGTGCAGATTTCCGTTCAAAGCAAGTCCGCCATCGACAAGGCTGAACCCACCCACCTAAACCATCATCCTAAACTTCAACTTATCCCCACTCACAATCTCCTGCCTTTTCCCCTCCAACTCCTCCACATCCCAATTAACACTCACATACCGTCCAGAAAGCCACTCCCTCCTCTCCCTAGTCAACCACGTCAGCCACCCCCCACAAAGCCCCGGATCATCCACCAGAACTGCGCTCATTAGCGCCACCCATCCCAAACTCCAAGCTTAAACTCACTCTCCGCCCACCCATTCCCCTCATGCCCCTTCGTCTGCTCCGTCACAACCGCCCCAGGATGCACCGCATACGCAACCAACCCCTCTCCGCGATGATCCTCCGCCAGCACCTCCACCAACTTATTCCCCGCCACCTTACTCACCGTATACGCAACCGGCACGACGGAGCTCGTACTCGCCATCCCCGCCAAACTGCTGATAAACACAAACGCCTTCCCTCCATCCAGAGTGCCCAGTAGGTGGGGGACGAAGTACTTCGCCGTCCGCGCGACGCCAAGGACGTTAATCGCAATAACCCGGTCGAAATCCTCGTCCGCCGCGATACCGACGGGCAGACGCCGGTGCCCGTCGCTGTCGGTTATGTACGCGGATATGATGCCTGCGTTTGCGATCACGGCGTCTATGCGCCCGAACGTGCTCATCACATCTTCAGCCAGCGCTTTCACATCTTCATCTTTCGTCGTGTCGCACGTGCGCGCATGTACCTTAATCTCCGGGTTGAGGTTCGCGATTTCCGTGGCCAGCTTGTCGAGATCGGCCTGCGTGCGGGATGAAATGGAGATTCTGGCAGCGCCGGCGGCGGCGTAGGCGAGTGCGATGTGGTACCCGAGGCCCTTTCCTGCGCCGGTGATGGCGACGGCGAAGTTTGTGGGGAGGGGGTTGGAGGTGGGGAGGGTGGGGCCGGCGGGTTTGGAGTGTGTTGTTGGGGTGAAGGATACGCCCCAGTGGGGTGGGTAGGCCATTTTGATTTATTGATGGAAGAATGGAGAGCAAAGATGGATCGTTTGGTGGTCGGCATGTTAGGCTGATGGTACCTTTTATATGTACCTGCATGCAGGGGATGTATCAAGCGGGGCTCGGCTCGTCGGTGATGCTGTTCCTGCTCCTCATTTCAGTTAGCTGCAGCGTCATCTAGGCAACAACATGCTGTTAGTATCGAATCGCTGCTTGTCAATACAGCCATCTCAAGAACCCGGAGTCAAAAGGAAGCAAGATGATATTTGCATCAAATATTGCCGACCTTAGGCTCCCACGTTGATCCTTTTCCTATCCACGCCATGGGGATTCTTAATCACCCGCCCCGGTAAATGCCCAGTGATGCCCACCACGAGCCCAAACGCCAGTCGCTATGCATGATTCTAAAATGGTTCCAACTTCACATCTGTTCGTCAGCCGTACAACTCCTCGTTGCTGTCGTCCGGTCCCATAGGGTAGAAATCTCGCACTACGGCAACGAGATCATCCATACGATTGACTTGCCGCAGCAGCTTCTCTTCCGTCTGATTCCACCTCTCCAGAGCCACCTTCTCAGCCTTGCTCAGGTACTTGGCTTCATTGCCAACGACATCCGTGCGCTCGGACTTGTCAATGACGACCTGGATCTTCGCCTTCTCTGTCTCAGCCCGCTGCAGCATGCGCGCCATAGCCTGGTACACATCGTCGAGGAGCACGCGCCGTGCCTTGATCTGGTCGTAGAAATACAGGTAAACCAGGCGGTTCACCGTCCGACTCGCGTCACGCGGCACTTCTTGAGATTCGACGAAGCCAGCCTTCTGAAGTACATAAAGCATCTCCCGTAACTCCTTTAGGGGAACCAAGGCCAACTTGGAAATATTCTTATCTTCTAGCCTCCCATTGGCGAAGAGTACGCGAATCAGCCGCGGGGCGACGGTTCCATAGCGTGCTGTAAGGTGGTTTTCGATCTGGCTCTGGAGCAGACGCTTCGTGAGGGCTCGGTACGGCACGCGCCAGTCACGACCTTCGCTCTGCACAAATTGCCGCGGATCGTAGGCGAGGAGGCGTAAATGCTGCTCGACCTTGTATTGTGCGTCACTGCTCGGTTGCTTCCGTTTTCTCGACACAGGCTCCTCATCATCGTCGTTGTGGCCGTTCATCTCACTCGCAACATCCTCCCCGTACAGTCCAACGTTTAAATCGAGATTAGGGTCGAGGTAGGGGACAATATCGTGAGTCTTGACGAACGGCTGCTCCTTGTCTTCAGCCTCGTGGTCCAGGGAAGGTTCGTAGCAGCGGCTCGTCTTCGTTTCCAAAGCCCGTAATAAAGCGTCATAAACCTTCGAGGTCGTTTCGCCAACGTAGCGCGCTGCCATCTTGACCAACTGCTGGTTGCGCAACAAGACGTCGAACTTTTCAAAATTAAGGCGGACAACAAGATCAGTCTAGTGATGTTAGCGCCGTCTATGATGCTAAATACACACGTACCTCCGGGTGAGGACCGGTAGCTGCATTGACTCCATTCGTACGTCCGTGGACCTTCCGGCGTTTGGCAGGGTACTCGTCGTCTGAGTCTTCGTCGAAAGGATTGCCGCGTTTTATAGAGGAATATTCCCCGTCGCCGAAATACCTCAGGGACTCGTGTCGCCAGCCGTCAAGGAGTTGCTGTGTGTCCAAAGCAAAGTTGGTCTTTTCCTTTTTCGTCTTCGGCAAATGGTCGTATTTGGTGCCAATCAGATTCCGTTCCGCCGAGCGCTTCAGGTCCTCCACAGACTTCATGTCCCGCTCATTCAGCGGTACGATCAATCCAGCACGGACAAGCTTGTTGAGGGCCCGACGTCGCTGCTCGGGAGATGGCCCATGGCCTTCGGGCTCAGTGACGCCGTTGACGTGTACTCCATTGATCCCGTTCACGCCATTGACTCCATCGCCGTTGACTGCTCCGCCTTTTGTACTAGCCGGCTTCTCCTTCACCGAAACACGCTCCTTTATGAGCTCGCCAACCCGCGCATGTCCAGCCTCGAAGAGATCCTCACACACGACCCCTGCAGCGTCACCATAGCGCACTTTGACCAGCTGCAACAGTTTTCCCGAGCGGATTACGAAGTTATACGTCTTCTCCCAGTTCGCATCGTAGTTTGTAGCACCCTCGTCCGTTGTTTGGAAGGAGACGAAGCTCTGCTGGATGAGGGTGATCAGAGCGCCACGGACTTGTGTTGGGAGAAGGCCGGACTTTGCAACGAGCGTCCGGAAGGGTAGTCGGCCGTTTTCGACGAGCGCACCGAAGACTCGCTTGGGGAGGTTAGATGCTTGCTTTACATAAAGGTTGCGTCAAACATACCGAGTGAAACTCGCCGTAGAAGTCGCCGACGGCAAAAGTTAATAGCTCGGATAGACGCTATAAGCGGCGGTCAGTCTCGAGGTCACCATAGACACAAGGCTCGGGCTGTATCGCGTACCTTTTTCATGTTTACGAGCCGAGAGCACCTCGGATCTCCAGCAGGGCGACAGGTGCTACCGATATAAATACATGTGCATCTGAGCGCGAAATTGACGTGGTTAAAGAAAAAAGTTCTGGACAGTCAAAATAGTTCAAGGCGGGGACAAGAGGGAGGAGACAGGGAAGCACGGAGCCAGTCAGGGTTGCAGCCCACAGTCCTCTGGACTTCTGCCCGCGGTGCCAAGCGGCCAAGCGTTTTTCTTTCGGTCGCTTCCAATTCGTTCATCCGACCCGAAGGTCGACCAGCAAGCAACACCGCCGAAACATCGCGACCTTCGACCACCCTCCCTCACACCCCACAACATCAATTGGCGCTCCTCGCCCACAATGATTGCGCGCCCATCAGTACGGACAGCCTCGAAGGCCCTACGCTGCTTGCAGTGCGGCCAGCGCCGCGGTTACGCTGGTAACAGCCCTCCCTCCACCTTCAGCGGCACCACCCAGCTAACCCAGCTCCAGCTGCCGCCTCGGGCTTCAACTACCAGACTGGCGATTCTGCCGGCATCAAGTATGCCAGCAGAGATGTGCCCGGCCAGATGACGACTTTGGCACTGGTTGCGAAGGCCGGCACCCGTTACGAGTTCCTGCCGGGTCTCGCCGAGGGTCTGGAGAAGTTTGCATTCCGGGTGCGTTGAGGACAACTATGGCCGCGCAACGGCGTCTAATGTCAGGTAGAACACTGAGCGGCGGTCTGCTCTGCGCATTGTGCGCGAGACCGAGCTGCTCGGCTCGGAGGTCTACGCTACTCACTCCCGGGAAACGCTGTCCCTCAATGCCAAGTTCCTTCGCAAGGACCTGCCGTACTTTATGGAGCTCCTGTCCGAGGTCGCTGGCAAGACACAGTACCTCCGTACGTCTCTGCGGGATTAAGCATTGTGGTTTTGTGGCGTGCTGACGTAAATAGCTTACATCTTTGAGGAGGAGGTTTTCGGGCATATCAAGTTCGCGCAGAAGAACTTCCTTGCCAACCCCGAGGCCCTTGCACTGGACTCGGCTCACGGCGTCGCCTTCCACCGCGGACTCGGCTCTTCCATCCATCCCGCTGCCTCTGGCCCGACGTCAAAGTACCTGGACCACGCCACGATCAGCGCCTACGCCTCAACTGCCTACGCCAAGTCGAACATTGCCGTCGTTGCCAACGGCGCCGACAACGCTGAGGTCGGCAAGTGGGTCGGCGAGTTCTTCGGGGACTACCAGGTGTCGCCTGTGCAGGGCGCACCGCAGCTGAGCAGCTCGCAAAGCAAGTACTACGGCGGCGAGGAGCGCATTGCTCACGCTGGCGGCAACGCGATCGTCCTTGGGTTCTCTGGATCGAGCTCCGCGACGGGTGGCTTCTACAAGCCTGAGGTTGCTGTGCTTGCTGCGTTGCTCGGTGGCCAGTCAAGCATCAAGTGGTCCTCGGGCTTCTCGCTGCTCAGCAAGGCGGGTCTCAACTACCCCAGCGCGAGCATCAAGACCAAGAGCCACATCTACTCGGACGCCGGTCTGCTGACCGTTACCATCACTGGTGGCGCCAAGGACGTCGCTGGCGTGGCTTTCGACGCTGTCAAGACGCTTAACGCCATTGCCGCGGGCGAGTTCAGCAACGAGGACTTCAAGAAGGCTGTCGCGTATGCCAAGTTTGCTGAGCTGGAGTACGGCGAGTCCCAGTCGGCTGGCGTCCAGCTGACGGGCTCTGGCCTCGTGCAGGGCGGCAAGCCGTACCAGATTGAGGAGACTTCCAGCGCGATTGGCGGCGTGACTTCGGAGAAGCTCAAGCAGGTATGTAATACTACCAGGAGGGTGAAGCTAGCTAACACGAGCAGGCTGCGAAGAGCATTCTCGAGCACAAGGCGTCAGTCTCGGCCGTTGGCGACCTGCATCTTCTGCCGTTCGCGGAGGAGCTGGGCCTGAAGGTGTAGATAAGTGATATCTAGTGGCGTGTAAAATAAGTTAGACATTTCGTGATACACAGTAGAGCGCAATGTACCATCTCACTTTTGCTTACTGATTGACCGTGATCGCAATACCCGATGTGATGCCCATATCTTTTGCTGTGCGAAATCACGTGACGTCAAATGGGGAACACCGGGCTTGGCGCGCAGAGCCGAAGAAAGCTCCAGAGAGCAAAGGACATCTTCACCCAACGACAACCCGTCAAACATCACAATGGCATTCGCGTGGAAAGCCTCCGGTCTCACGTAAGTGACTCCCTCTGTTGAACTCTTCTGCAGCATTTTACCGCTCAATTGCGCAGCCAGGCGCCGCCTGGCTGCTGGTTGCGGTACCTCGGCCAGCGTCTCCCTTCGTGCGCCGGCCATCCTGCATCACTCCTCGCTGGACTGGTGGACTCTACTGACACACCTCAGCTACAACCGCTACCTCGCCGTCGCCTCGCGCGTCGTGCGCCGCTCGCTCAAGGAGGATCTTCGCGTTCAGGCCGAGCGCCGGGGAGAGATGGACCTCAGGTTCGCCAAGTGGGAGGTACGTCTATATTCTGGGCTTCTGGATTGAGGGTAGTGACATATGCTGCTACTGGCTCTGGAATTGTGGAAGATGGTGCTGGTGCCTGGGATGCGAGAGACGGCGACGGCTCTTTGCAGACCAGGCGAGGCGTCGTTGATAGACAGCGGGGACTTCATGGTCACGGCTAACGGGTGCAGAACGGCAAGCAGGGCGAGAACAAGAACCTGGCCAAGGCCAATGAGGTTGCTATGGCTGAGCACACCTCCTCTTCGCAGTAGTAGAGTGGTTGAGGGACGGTCCGGATCTCGACATTGAGAAGGGTGTGAAAGGATGGCGTGTTGATAGACCTGTACTATGATCTCACGTTCTTAAGCCGTAAAACGTCCATCTTCTGGCTACCTTTTTTGTCTGAATGTCGTGGTGTGGATTCAATGACAGTCGTGATGGTCACAAGGCATTTTTTTACTACGTTTCAGTGACTCCCGGGATGTAGATATGCTCGTTACCCTGACAAAGACCCCTGGATTTGCTCATCAAGTACTGTCCTCTCCACTCAGTTTTATAAAAACCTCATCCAGAGTTCAGATTCTTGGCACCGTAGACCTCGGACGTCAAGGGAGAGTGCCTATCGTAACACATCAGCCTTGCACTTCTTCAGCGTGCAGCATTTGCAGGTTGGCAGGGAAGGTACCATCAAAGAGGCCCAAGTGGGGGTTTGCATGCTAACAGCCAGGGTACAGCACACGCAACAGGACGTCAACTGAAGCAAGGCAACGGAGTTAATAACAACATATCTGCTTCTTAACCCGGAAGCCTCTTAGTTTCGAGTATCACAGTTCCGTAGCAGTTATCGTCGACCTGCTGTATCTGGATATCGTCAAATCCTGGCCGGCTGAGGTTGAGCCCATCATGGAAACAACCGCGGGGGCTGCCTGGGCCCCTCCATCCAGGCAGTACCATGATATCACGGCAGATTTCCGAACGGCGGCTGGAGGTATGCTTTTGTTCATTTTATTTTGCGGGGTTGTGCACGGAGTGCGCTGAACTTTCGGGGTCTCCGCTCACCTGAGTCACGATTATCACCATCTCCAAACCCCCACTAACAAACGCAGAACTTCCCATCGGCGTGCTGGTCAAAGATGACTTCTTCACCCTCTTCGAATCCGTCGCCGCGCTCGAGGTAGGCCTCTTCTACGCCAAAATCTCCTAGGCTAACCGCCAGATCATGGATCCGAAAATGGACACTGGATGTCTCGCGCCCGGCGAAGCGCTCATCGACGACTACGACGTGTGCCGCGAGCTACGGCCCGAAGAGGTCATCGGCATCATGGACCAACTTTTGTGCGCCGAGATGGCCTGGCACGGCGGGTACCCGCTATCGCAGACGGTTCTATCGAGCCATTACATCTACCGGCTACTGCCCCTGCAGCCCGTCCACATACACAAGATCGTATTCCACGACCTGCGCATCCCGGAGCCCAAAACCAACACCATCGTGCACCTCGTCCTGCGCGCATACTGCCTCGCGCTGGTCAAAAGCTGCGACGCCACGATCCGCAAGATCCACGATACGAACGACATGGTCGGCCGCGTCAACATCTACGAGGAAGAGGACTTCTCCACCGGCACGTTTAACCGCTGGCTGCTCTCTGACATCCCGCGCGAGACGATTGTAAGCTACCTCGACCACGCTATAGGATGGCTCGCCGAGCAGAGCTTGAAGCACCGGTCCGCCGACCAGGCGACTAACGTCTGGGAAGCCCTCATCGAGCGCCTCGAGTTCCGCGCCCGCTTGCTGATCGCTATGGATGGCGATGAGGGCGCCGATGCGGCGCTCGAGTGGTCTGAGGTATCCGACTCGCTCTCCGCCGTCGCCGACACGCACGACCTCGGAACGCCGGTTCCTGAGAGCTTTAGCCCGAAGATCCAGCGCAAGCTCGCGAGTACTGTGCCGCCGAAGCCGATGGCCGAGCTTGGGTTTGCGGATGCGGCAGCAAGGATGAAGCAGCTGATCAGGGACTGCCAGGAAGCGAGCCGGATCCTCCAGGTGGGTTTGGAGAACGTTGCACGTCTTGAGGTATGAGTCCCCCTTGAGAACCAAGCCAATACTGATGACGAACAGGCCTTTCTGTGCGCCTTCAACGCGCGCAACCCCGAGCCCCTCCCCTACGCCCGCGCGTGTCTCTCAGCCCCGCTCTTCCGCTGCGAAGACGCGGAGTTCGAAATGCTCCTCCGCAAGGACCTATCCGAGACGCTGCTGCCAGACGACCCTGTCCTCGATCCGGTGAACTGGACCGTCGAGGCGCCGGTCGCCGCGGGGCGGCCTGGGGACAGGCGGTACGAGACGGCGCGGGTTATCAACGACTTCACGGGGCATGTGGTAAGGATGAATGGGGGGTATATCGACTATTTCCGCGCGCTGTGCTCGAATCGGTGTCGGTTGAGGCGGAACCTGCGGCATGTGGCGAATGCTCTGGATGATTTGCAGCGCAATGAGGTAGGGCCTCGTTCTCTTCCCTCGAGAGAAGGAGAGAAATATGCTAACGAAAAGGCCCCCCGCCTCGACGCCGCCCTCGCCGAACTCACCCCCCTCACCCCCCCCTCTCCCCTAACATCCTGGACCTACCTCCTGAAACTTAAAACCATGCAATGGATCGTCCAACTCGGCTTCGAACTCGACATCTACCTCCCCGATGAAATGGCCGGCATGTACTGGTTCCTAGCCAAGCTGGCGCGGGAGCGCACCGTCGCGCTCAACGCGGCGCTGCTCAAGGTGCAGGCGAGGGGCGAAACGCGCGATCCGGGGTTTGCGAGGGCACAGAAGCGCGGGGAGCGTACGAGGGCGGTTGCGTTGCTGGAGAGCCTGGGCGCGGAGGGGCATGCCACTGTATATCTGGCGAGTGCGCTGAGCGAGGTATGTGCCCCCTTTCCTCTACCGTTGCCAGCTAACCATTACATAGCTTTATACGGTGCTCTCCTACCACGGCGCAATCACGCAAACCGCCACTCCGGACCCCTACACAACGCCCCACCTCCGCTTCACGCTACGCATGAAACCCCTCCTCAGCATCGCATCCGGCCCCGCCCTGCCCTCCTTCGCTGACTTCGAAGAAGCAACGCATCCCTACGGGCCCTTCGCGTCGCCTACCGCTGAGTGGGAACAGGGGAAGGATAATATGCTGACGCGGATTGGGTTGGCGCTTAGTTCGGCCCGGGCGGCGATTACGCGGATGAAAGAAGCGGGACCCCAGGCGCGCGGGTGTGAGAAAAGCCCTGAGGCGTGGAAGGGGGATGTCCAGGCTTTGACGGCGAGTTGTCTTGCGGTGTCTGTGGCGTGTGCGAGGTTGGGGCATGGGGGGGAGGTTAAGGTGGAGATTCCGGGGATGGGGAGGAGGTATCATGAGTGGTGGGTTGTGCCGAAGGTGGGTTAGGGCGGGTTGAGCATAGAGTTATGTTTGAGCAATTGATATCCGCTGCTACGGTAGTTACGATGTGTTTAGAGCTTCGCCTTGCGTCCGCCAAAACCAAAGAGGTGAGCTGCGACCTTCCGCATCTGAATCTCCTCACTCCCCTCCGTAATCCGGTACCTTCGATGATGCCGCCAGATATGCTCAAATGGATACTCACGACTATACCCATTCCCGCCATGCACTTGTATCGCGCGATCCGCCGCCTCACAGCACAAACGGTTCGCGAAGTAATTACACATGCTCACCTCCATCGCCAGTTTCTTCTCTACTTCAACATGGGGCATGGAATCCATCTCCGAGGCGGTTTTGCGGATTAGTTGGCGCAGCATGGAGGCACGGGTTGCGAGTTCCACGAGCGGGAATTGGATGCCTTGGTTGTGGGATAAGGGGGTGCCGAAGGGGCGCCGGGTGTTGGCGTAGGTTAGGGAGGAGTTTATGCAGTATATTGCGGCGCCGAGGGAGGATGCGGCTTGGCGGATGCGGTTTTCGTGCACGAAGGCTTGGGCTATGGAGAGGCCGTGGTGGAGGGGGCCGAGGATGGAGGTGCTGGGGACGAAGACGGAGGTTAGGGAGATGGTGGCGTGGTCGGTTGGCATGTTGAGGGTCCTAGGCGGGGGGGTTAGCCGAGGCGGTAGACAAGGCGGTAGGTGATGGTGGGATAGGTAAGGGAAGGGGTGGAGGGGACATACCATTCATAGCTCTCAATCTTAAAACCCGGCGTATCCGGCGGGACAATGAAACACGTAATCCCCCTCGCATCCCCATCCCTCCCCTCCGTCCTTGCAAAGATAAAACAATGCGTAGCATGATGCATCCCCGTCTGCCACTTCTTCGCCCCATCTATGCACCATCCCTCTACTCCATCTCTCGTCTCGGGTACCGCGCGCGTCGCCATGTGCGTCGCATCGCTGCCGTGCAGCGGCTCCGTTAGGCCGAATGTAATCCTGACGCGCCGGTCCAGCCGGCCTTGGATGAGTTCGTGCTTTTGCGCCTCGGTGCCAAAGTCGCGGAGCATGATTATGTCGGGGAAGTTCCCGACGACGGAGTGCTCGGTTTGCAGGTCGTTGAAGAGCCCCAGGCCTTTGGCCGCGAGGTGTTCGCGGATTACGGCCATCCAGAGATTGCCCCCTGAACCGCCGGAGCCGGTGTTTTGACCACCGTAGGAGGGGGGGAGGCTGAGGCGGTAGAAGCCGGCGTTGTCGGCGAGGGTTACGGCGGAGCTGAGGAGGGATTCCCATTCCTTCCTGGGAAGGCCGCCGGCGTCCCAGTTTGTGCGGGCGTGTTCGCGGCGGTGGTCGAAGAAGCGGTTGTTGTCATTTTGATGTTGGAGAGGAGTGATTTCTTTGTCTATGAAAGCATCCAGCCTGGCGAGATACGCCTCTAGGTCGGGAGGGAGGGCGAAGTTCATGACTGTGGACCGGCGGACGTAATTTTGGTTGATGGAGTTGTGGGAGGGACTGGAGGAGGGCAATTGGGACGGATGGCGAGCGAGATGGAGTTAGGGCGAATCGTACCTGAAATAGAGATGCGAGATGCGGCGCGTTTAAACCTCCCCCTCCTGACCCACGAGGCTGGGCCGCATAGCCTAGGCTAGCGGGGCGGGGAGGAAGTGATGATCGCGAAACGGTTTCCTTGGAACATGTGGGGTTGCGGGGAGGGCTAGGCTGGATTGGGAGGGGTCTTGGCATCAGCCTCGGTATCGTGCATGAGATGCTGAGAGAGAGGCAGCGAGAGGTTGTTAAGAGGGTTAGCTAGAGATTTTTAAGCGTTGGATGTGCTTGTTGAACGGAAGGGCGTTGAGCCTGCTGTGCCTATTTCGTGATTAAAAGAGGAGCAGCGTGGGGATATCAGATGCATTCAGCCGCCGATTTGAATCCTTTTACATCACCACGCAGCAGATCATGCATCCCTAAAAGTCCCCTAACCCTCACAGGCAAAAAAAAAGCCGGAATTAGATCTTTTGTGACTCGGATCGAGCCCATAAGTGAACCTCGATAATACAAAGGCTGACGAGCTAAGTGGTGAATTTAGCGGGACTGGACGGGACTACGGAGCTGAATTAAAATGTCGAAATGCACGATGGTACGATACTTGTAGATTTGGACGACATTATGCCCCTACGCCATCTCTAACATTTGTGCCGAACCTCCCGTAGTGGCTTCCTTGACCCTGCCACCGTGTAGTAGCCGGTGTATTTGGCGGGACTATTAGGGTGCGTGGATTTAAGGTACACGATAGCCTGCGGATGGGCGGATGGGAGTGGGGCAAGGCTGAATGTGGCGTTGGGGTGCATGGCGATATGCGGGGAGTAATGGGGCCGGTAATGTTGCTGGCGCGATGGGAGCGATAGATAGGGACGGAATATGGTGGGTGGTCTGTTTTACTTGATGTCGGCATTTACGGTAAATGGCGATGTCGGTGTCGGTGTTGATGATGACTTGCGCCGGCAAGCCGAAGGGGGCTGAAGATTGGTGGCTGAAGCGCGCGCGGATCTGCCTTGTAGAGTACTGCAAACGAAGTGCGGTGAATGCAGTTCCTGCAATATCTGAGAAGGTCAACGAAAGAGAAGAGGTGGGAGACGTACCGTGGTGAAGCTTCCCACGATGAAGCTTCCACACGATAGTTCTAGAGCTTCTTACGGCTCCCCACGGGTACCAAAGTAAGCTTCACCATTACGACAAACCCATCACGTGCCCCATCAAACCAGTCATCCCAACGAAACAAAAAGCGGTATCCCAGGCGCTGAGCCTCATATGACACCGCCGCAGGTACCAGCTGGAGGACCCAGAAGGCGTAGAAAGCTCCGTGACCAACAAAGGACGCTATAAAGACCGGCTCCCCGACGGGCAGCTGCGCCCGTAACCCATCGTTTGCGTAAAAGAGCTGTCACTCCCCCAATACCCATCTCACTCCGGACTCTCCTCACTCCTACATACAAGCATATTCTTTCAGTGAAAGGTTGTCACCAGCAGAGTCACAGCTCTCGTCCCTCCTCACAGCCAGTCACCCGCCACCGCCACACGCCCCTCATCAGTCACCCTCCGCCTGAGGCACGCCGGCACTCACCGCCCAGCTTTCACCCCCCCCCTCCCCACCCCGGTCGCGGCTGCCCCAGCCCCACCGGTGACTTGCTGCCTGGCACGACCTGAGCGTCGTCACCTCCACCTCCACCACCTCTCACCTCCACCACCACCACCAACCACCACCACACACCCCAACTCCAACACACAGAAAACCATCACCATGCGTTCAAAGTTCAAGGACGAGCACCCCTTCGAGAAGCGCAAGGCCGAGGCCGAACGCATCCGGCAGAAGTACAGCGACCGGATCCCGGTGCGTCGTCTCTCCCCTCATCCTGCATCAAGCAGCTAATGTGTCTAGGTCATCTGCGAAAAGGTCGAGAAGAGCGACATCGCGACTATTGACAAGAAGAAGTATCTTGTCCCCGCCGACCTCACGGTGGGCCAGTTTGTGTACGTGATCCGCAAGCGGATCAAGCTGTCGCCCGAGAAGGCCATCTTCATCTTTGTGGATGAGGTGCTGCCGCCTACGGCTGCGCTCATGTCTTCGATCTATGAGGAGCACAAGGTACGCCCTCCCTCTCTCCATCCTCTACTGCAAACTCATGCTCACAAACACGCAGGACGAGGACGGCTTCCTCTACATCACCTACTCGGGCGAGAACACATTCGGCGAGGAAGCGAGCTAGGCACATACAGTATGCGTGTTGGACGAGCTATGGGAGGGGAAGGGAGCGGGGCGTTAGGTCTGGTTAACCCGATGATTCAAGGCCCCGCGCGCTGCCGATGAGAGGCGAGCGGGTGTTTGAGGGCTGGGTGTTTTCGTGGCTTCTGCTCGTTTTTTTCCTGCTGGCTTCGCTGTATGCTTACGTATGTCATGGTTGAAACAGATTTTTTGCCTGCTCGCGGTGTGACGTGGTGATTGCAGGTGAGGCATGTTGGAGTGATGGAGGAGAGACGGATTTGTGCTGCAGGCCACGAAACGCTGGAACGGACCTTGATGGACGAACTGCTCTTTTGAGGTATTTGGTCTGATTGGCATATCTAACACGCGGTTTAGCTCACATCGAACCAAACTCCGGTTCCTGGATACGTACCCTGACGCGCGTCTGCATCCATAGATCGAGGATCGCTAATAGCGCCAGAGTCACCCAAAGCTTCTTCTAGTCTGACTTCGGCTTGGTGGATGAGCTTGAATGGGCTGATGTCCATTTAATGGTCCGCTGTACGCGTTCATATCCTTGGGGTGAATATAAACAGCGGCGGGCCTGTACTCTCTTCTTTGCTACAACGAAATGTGCTCGCTACAACTGACTCTCCTCGCTACAACGTACTATCCTCACTACAAACGAACTCTCCTCTCAACAACCGACCCTGCTCACCACAACATCCCATCCTCACAAAAAATGACAATGGGCGCCAACAACAACCATCCAGTTCCAAACCCGCCTCCTTCTCCCCCACCTACTCCTTCTCCCCCTCCACCGTCTCCCACTCCCTATCCATCCCCTCCACCGTCTCCCACTCCCCCCACTCCCCGCCTCCCCCACCTCTTCCTCCTCATCCTAACCCCCTCCCCTTCCCCTCTCAACTCCCTCCCCTTCTCCTCCTAACTCCTTCCCTTTCTCCCCCGCCTAGTCCCCCGCCTACTCCGGCCGATGCCTAGGACACATGTACTGCATCCTGGCTCGCTCCTCAGGATGGACGGAAATAAGCGCCAGCACGAATTCGGGCGAGTCGACTCTGACGCTCGATGTGGGCATACGGAGTATCTGAGAGGCAATGTCGTGGACATGCACTCCTCACTTGATTTTCACCTGCATCATTGATATCGCGGGGTCGCCCACCTGAGCCGCACCGGGGTGAAGCCGGGGCCGCCAAGCCCGGCCCGCGGGTACCTGGCGCGGCGCTTGCTTGCGAAACGTCCACTTCCCTTCCATGCCGACCAAACTGAGCCCCGCCGCCTCTGCACCTTGACGAGAAAGGAGCAAGAAAGGATGTACAGATACCTGATATCCAAGTACGCCTCCCATCCCCCCAATGTCATTATCCCCCGATTCTCCACTCCTCCATTCGCCCACAAAATCCTTCCATTCGCCCCCTTCCCCGCTAACCAGTTAAACCAGACGCTTAGATCCCCCCTTCGCCATCTTCGTCGGGCTCGCCGCTGCGATATCGCGCATCGGAAGTGATGAGAGGAAGAAGAATGGACGGGATTGGGCTGATGTTTGGAGCTTGGCGAAGGAGCGCAGTCGTTTATTGGGGAAGGTCGTGAGGGGATCATGAGGAAATCGTGGAAAAGCTTGCTGGATGTTCATTTTTTCCCAGCTAGCGGGATGGATTAACTGTGATCGGCGTTGTGGGAAGCTAGAATTGGCGATTGAAGCGTAACCACATGCAACACCGCCCATAATAGACGTACGAGCTCTGATATCATCGTTGTGGGATGTTAGTGGCAAAAGCGTAATCACATGCACCACCACATATGTCATTTCAGACACTTGAGAGAATGTCTTCATCATCAATTCATCGCCTACAGCACGGCCTATCCAGCCCATCAACCCACCCAATCCCCCTAAAAATCCAGGTAATGATCAACCCGTCCTTGACCCATACGACCCCCAAACCCAAACACCATGCCCAACCAAGCCTGTGATTCAAAACGACAGGCCTCATAAAACACGCCCATGACCAGTAGCCATAACCCACGCTCCAACAAATCCCGTAAAAGCAAAGGGGGGGTATATCCAGATCTAGCACTCCACACAGCATCCAATCTCACTCTCCAAGCTCAAAGCACAACCTTCCCTTGCCCAGGCACCCCCTCCACTTTCCTCCACTCCCCCAGCAACCTCACTCCAAACCGCACAACCTGCACCGGCTCACTCCCCACCCCAACGGGAAACGCCCAAGGCCCCGCAACACTCTCCCCTTCCCCCAACCTCTCCCCCCCAACGTTCCTACTCCTCGCCCTCCACGTCTCAGGAAAACACTCCATAACCTCTTCCAACCCCAACTTCCCCTCCGCCTCCCTTGCATACCCCAGAAGCTGAGCCCACGTATCCGCCAACAGCTTCGCATTCGCCCCCGTAGGCGCCGCAGCCGCGCTCGCCTGGCTCTGAGTCTGACTTTGGCCGTCGAGTTTCGAAGCCGGGGACTCCGCGTCTGCAGAGGAGGAACTCGCGCGCACACGGTCGGACACACCCCCGGCAATCCGCGCACAAATCGCCACACCAAGATAAGCATGTAGCCCTTGGAGCGGGCGGACGGTGATACAACTCCCGATCTGGCGGTACAGGGGGAGGAGCGTGAGCCAGCTGGTTTCTATATCCGAGGGCTGGCGGCGGAGGCGCATGAGGGCGTCGCGGGAGGTGAAGGCGAGCATGTACGCGCTGTCGTCATTAGCATCTTCACTTTGAAAAAGCAGGGGGGGGGTACCCACAGCACGCATTCCAGTCCCACCGCCGCGGCGACGGCGCTCTTGCCCTTCCCCTCGTTGACGAGGGCTTGGTGGTCGCGCTTCAGTGTCCGGCCTAGGTCATTCCATTTCCTACTCCAGGAATCCAGTTTCGCAGTGCGGGCACCCACGCCCGTCCCCGCTGACTTCGTGCTGTCCTTCGCCGATGCAGGAGGCCCACCGGGCGTTGCATACGCGCGCTTCGGCGTCGAGACAGAGCTATCAGCCGAGCCCGTCCGCGCCATAGCCACGCCCTTCAAATCCTTACGCGGCGTGATGTACGACGCGCTCTTCTGGGATTCACTCTTCACCGTCTTCCCCACCGCCAGGGGCTCCTCGCCCGGCGTCACAGGCTCAGCTTCACGGCTCGGCGGGCGGCGCTCCTTCTTGATTGTTGTTTCGGACGCGTCGTTCGCAGAGCGGGGGCGCTTAGATGAGCCTGTCGATTCCTCGCTGGGGCGCGGGGTGGCGAGCTTGCTGTCTGCGGATTTGCGGGCGGGGGGGTCGGGCTTGCGCTCTGCTTTAATCGGTTTGGGTGGTGTGGTGCGCGGCTTCTCGAGCTCGCGCGGTGGCTTGTCGTCAAGGCGGAGTTTCTCGGGGGCTTCCTTCCGGGCCTTTGCCTTGACGGCTTGTGGCTCCTCCCACTTCTCCTCTTTGACAATTTTCTTGTCTGCGGGCTTGGACTTTGGTTTGAGGCGGAGCAGACGCTCGACCTGCTGCCGCTGGTGGCGCGGAATCTTCAGCCGAACAAGCAGGCGCTTCGGCTCCGCTGGACTGGAAACGTCTTCCCAGTCCAGCCTCTCCGCCCACCCGGGCTTCTCCTCTGGACTGCAGCGCCTCTTTTTCTTTTCCGGTTCCTTGACCGGTTCGGCTTTCATCTTTGGCTTCTCATCGAGGTCGAGCTTCGGGATCTTCGATGCTCTAATCGGCACGTCGTCGCTCGACTCGGATCCTGAGCGCTTCCGCTTCAGAGCTTCTTCTATGTTGGGTGGGAGTGTGGGTGAGAGCATGGGCGGAAGGCCGAAGGGCGGCAGGCCACGGAGGGTAGGAGGGGACAGCATTGGGGGCAGGCCGTTCGGGAGTGGAAGGGGCGGCGGGGAGAGCATGCGGGAGGGCAGGCCGTTCGGGAGTGGAAGGGGCGGCGGGGAGAGCATGCGGGGAAGACCGTGGACCGGTGCTGCCGTGTCGGTGCGGGCTTTCTTCGCAGGAGGTTCGTCGGGGAAGGAGAAAGGACTGTCTGTTAGTTAAGTACCTCAAATTGGCAGTGAACTTACCGTTTTGGCGGGGTAGGTGCGCGGGGTGGAGGAGGAGCAGCACTAGGCTTCGTCTCGGCCGTCGGCTCGAGCTTGGTGTCGGAGCCGGTGCGGAGATGTCCGCGGCGGTTGTAGACGTCCAAGGATATCTTTCTCTTGACGTTCAGATGAGGGGGGATAGCTTTGAGGGGCGACGGCGTGCCGTTGCGCTGGCGGCGGTCGCGCTCCTCGTCGACTTGGGAACGCGCGACGCAGACGGTTTCCTCCTTCTCGGGAAGGAGGAAGGTACAGTACTGAAGCTGGAATTCGTCGTTG
This sequence comes from Trichodelitschia bisporula, assembly GCA_010356995.1. Taxonomy (NCBI): domain Eukaryota; kingdom Fungi; phylum Ascomycota; class Dothideomycetes; order Phaeotrichales; family Phaeotrichaceae; genus Trichodelitschia; species Trichodelitschia bisporula. The sequence goes on along the minus strand of ML996704.1, from coordinate 75,781 downwards.
CGAAACGGCGTTCCGAGGTGCCAGTTCTCGATTTCGTGGCGCGGGGGATGGTACTCGAAGCCCGGTATGACAGGGGTGCTCAGTATATACGGCTCTTTTGGAATCACTTTGAGCATGCGTTCAACAGCATTATCCAATTTCTTTAGGTCGTCGCGGTCGCGCTGGTTCATTTTGCCATGGGGTTGCTTGAATATTTCCTTGTCCGGTCGGCTAGACATATGCTCTGGTGCGTGGTTGTGAGAAGCGCGCAGAATGAAGTTCGTCGGGTGTGTTTTCGAGGGGAGAATCCGGTATGCGAAGGTAGCGGCTGAGTGATAGTGGTATGTGAAGTGATGGTTTGTGTTTGTCGACGCAGAGAGTAGGTAGTGTGTGTGTAGCGGAGAACAAAAGCGGCTGCGAGCAAGACAAGGATACCGCGTCGTTTTGGGCAGCAGCAACTGGCTTGGCAGGACCCAGCAGTTGGTGGAGGTGACGAGGGACCCAACTGCGTACACCAGTAACCGGTAAGTTTACGATAGAATGGCAGGCAGGAGCGGGGTTGCATTGACTGACGTTGAACAATGGGTGCGGTTCTCTCGTCTATTCTATCCCATGGCGTCGTTCGGAGGCCGGTTGGCGTCGAGGCAGCCGGACGGCGGCCGGGCGCATGTGGGGGGAGGGAAGTGGGATAGGTGAGATGGGGATGGGATGGGATGGGATGGTAGAGAGTGAGCGAGTGAACGGTGGAACGAGATGAGAGGATGACGACTCTCACTGCTCGCAATTGTTTTGAGGGTGTGGGGAGAGAAGGAGGAGATGAGACTAGAGATCTAGTCGGGAGAGAAGTGAGGAGGAGGAGCGGAGCGGAGAGAGAGAGTGGTGGGTGAGAGACAAGACGAGAGAGAGAGAGACAGAGAGAGAGAGAGAGAGAGAGAGAGAGGCGCGCTGGTGTTGCGTTGCGCACTGGCTGGGCAGTGGCTTGCGTATGCTTGGACCGTGGCTTGGCCTTTTCCGTCCTCTCAACACCAAGCGATCCATACCAAGCCAATCGCACGTCTCATCGTCGGCGTCATCGTCCCAAACACATATCCCCAAGAGACAAGAGTCGCTGAGACAACAAACGCCCGTTCTTACTATTCCATGCCGTTGAATGTACAAAGATCTTCGAAACATCGAGGATGCGGCAAGAAACTCGTAGATTCGACCATTGACGTCGCATGCATCCATCCGGCCCGTACGCATGCTCCCTCCCGCCTGCAGATATCCATCTTGCATTCGGATGCCACTAACCATCACAACCAAGGTTCAACTACGGTCATAGTCAGGATCAATACACATCAAGACCATATTCGGTCAATTGTTGCCTCGAAGCTAGTCACCCATTATCCAAACTTTACATCGTCCGCTTCATCGCTCTACCACAAACGGGAGCTAGAACTAGAACTAAATGCCAACCCCCTCCCCCATCCCCTCCCCAAACCCAACTGCGCGCTTCGCACTCCCGCCAAAAGCCGTAATGCCACGATTAAGTGCATCAATAACCGCCTGCGCCTGCTGCGCCGCAATACTCTGCACCGCACTCGGCACCTTGCCCACCACAGCAGCGATAAAGCTCTGTGCCGCCGCCTTCTCGTTCGCCAGCTGCTGCTCCACCGTAGCTGTGGCTCCAGCCTGGTCGATGATGTCGTGCTTCGTGATAAGATCGTTGACTGTTGTGTTTGTGATGGAGACGAGGTTGTTCGCTGCGCTGACTAGCGAGAGAGCGTCTGTCAGCCCCACGGCTGAGGTTCCGCTCACTGAGGTGGTGCCTGAGTTGAGCGCGTCGACGATGCTGCCTGCCTGGGAGACGAGGGTGTCGAGGTTGTTGGTCACATCTGCGGACGTCGAGAGGGGAGTGACGCTGTTGTCGAATGTCGTCAGCGCATTGCCGACGGCGGTGAAGGCTGACTGGATGGTGGCCAGGTCGCGTCGCTCGAGGTGGACATTGAGAAGGGGGGAGGCGAGGGCGGTAGAGGCGAGGAAGAGAAGAGAAAAGTGCATCTTGCCGAGTTGAAAATGGTCTTCGTCTGCGTGTTCAAGTGAGAGTCGCTGAGCTGATGGTGGGCAGTCATCGTGAACTCCCTCTGCTCTTTATATCCCCCTTCACATGCTCCTCGCTCACCCCTAACTCCAATCGTCACCGCGCGGCTGACAGCATCAATCCGGCAGGCGCACCTCAGACCAATCCCACCGCCCAACAGCCCCACACATCCCTCTCACCGACCTCGCTTGAAGCCTTCAACAAGCATCACGACTCCTCCACAGTCACGACAGGCATGTCGCCTCACGCAGGCCGCGCGCGTACCTGGATTACATCCCCGCGGGTCCGCGCGAGGGAAATTGCCCTCCCACGGGGATCCTTGTCACAGCCCTTGTTTCCCCGCGTGGTGAGAAGGGACCTGATGGTGATCGAAGTGTAACTGGCAGGTCGCGAGCTTCACATGGTGCCGAGTAGCGCACCTTCCGCTTCGTGGGTGGCGTGGGTGAGGGAGGAAGCGGGACTGGTGGGTTGGAGATGGGGTTGGGAATGTTGATGATGAGTGAGTGGATGGGATTTCTACACGCGTTATTTTTGTTCTGGGGCTGATTGCCTGTAGTTCGAGGATTGTGGGTTGGGGGGGGGGGGGGGGGGGGGGGGGGGGGGGGGGAGGTTGTTTACCTGCTACACTTTGGCTTAGCTCATGGTGGACAGGACAGCCTCACGCCAGCCTCGCAGGAAAGCACGACACCGTTGCTAACTTTCAGCAGCAAAACGCAAAGTCGTCATGGGCCATCAGCAATACCAACACCGATCACCGAACCCACAAGCCTCGGAAGCTTCTCAAAGCTTAACCTTAGCCTTCACGTGCAGCGACGAGGCTACGTTTGATGCCCTCAGGCTCACGGCGGCTGGCGAGTCAGTATTCCCTCGCTGCTCACGGTAGACGTTGGTTCGGAAAAACAGTATTACTTCATCGAACGTAGCGAGCAGCTGATAATTGGTGAATCCTCTGGCCGGACTCGGGACCTCGTCCACAGCCTTACAACGTTTAACGTCGCTTGTTTCCGTACTTGCGGCCTTGATCGCGTCATTACTCGACCCACTACTTCATCGATGCCGGGGAGCGGCCGGGGATTGGTAATTCCTACATGCTTCGGACCCGGGACCTTGTCCACGGCATGTCAACGTCCCGACTCGCGTCCCCCGGACTTGATGCCTTGACAGCATCACCATTGGATCACTGTCGACACAACCGAGGCCTCTTATGCCATTCCATACCCCTCAGTCATCAACAAGTCAGCCCCATGTGAAATCTGCAAACCAGCACCCTCCCCTCAGCGGGTTCCCGTCACCGACATCGAACACCCTCAGTCCCCGTCGCTCAATCCAACATCCGTCCGAATCGCCCCCGCAACCCCCGCAACCTCAGCCCTCACCTCGCCCACCTGGCGACACCACCCCTCTAACTCGTCCAAATCACGAAGTAGCGCCCTAAGCCGCGCAACCTCAGCCTCGACCTCATCCTCCGCCTGAACCTCCCTCAAAACCGGCGCAGCACAAACGCCTCGCCACCTCCCCTCCATCGTCCCTGCCATATCCTGCACACACGCTGCCAAACCTCCGATCTCGGCTGGACTGGTGAGCATTCCCTTAAGTCCCATCCCACATGCCATGCCTTGTGCCACACCCTCCGGCCAGCCTACCCACTCAAGCAGGCGCTCCGCCTCTGCCAGCCCCTCTTCCCTCTCCCGCCCACCCACACCCATCCAACCCTCCAGTTCCACCGCGAAAGCCCTCAAGCCCTCAACACCATCCACCTCTCCCCTCCGCACCACCCCGGCCAGAACATCCGCGTACCCTTCCCCCCTCGCCCCAGCTAAGCCGAGCACGCGTCCCACCTCCTCTCCCGTCCTAAGGTACGCCGAAAAGCACCGCAGCGCGTCCCTCACGCCGCCTTTAGACGCCCTCCATGCTTCAATAGCGCCGATTCCCGCTGCTGCCGGAGACTCCGCTAGTCGAGCGAGGGGCAAGTTATGCGCCACTCTGTCGCCGGCGAGGACGGCCCGGATTCTTGCGACTGCTTCTTCGACGGCGGTCCAGGGGAGTGAGCGGGTGGGTGTGCATAGTGACTTGGGTGCGGGGGAGGTAAGGGCGAGGAGTGTGGAGACGTCGGACCATAGGGCGTGATGGGCGAGAGGAGTTAGGGCTTGGGCGGTGAGGGTGCTGGGTGAAGGGAGGCGGGTTGAGGGGGGGAGGAGGATGGAGATTGATACCGCCTAGGTTCAGGGTTAGTTAGGTTTGCTTTGTGGGTTTAGAATTAGGAGGAGGGGGGACGGACAGAGGCGTAGATGCGCGGGAGGAGGTGGTATGAGTCTGCAGGCGGGAGGGAGGGAATGCTGAGGCTGGTATGGAAGAAGTACGCATTGTGGTCGTGATCGCGGTGCCGCTGAAGGTAGGAGAGTGTGATGGCGTCGGTAAGTGTTTGGGTGTCATTAATTATGACGCGCTTCTTAAGGGCCGAGGAGGGAGTAGGGTGTAGGACTGTGAAGGGCGGGAGGGCGTGCAGCGGGTAGGGTATAGCGGTGAGGTAGAGCGCCGGTGATGTGGATATTGGTGAGGTTGAAGATGGTGGAGCGATACGCAGCAACCAGACGGTCACGTCGCTGTCTGGCGCTTGTATGCCCGTAATGGGCGGCGAGGCGATGTCGACCATGTTGTCACACAGAGCGGATGTCAGGGCGCAAACCGCGTTGAAGATGAAGATGGTGGGGTGGATATATATCTCCAAAGCTTATCGTACCCCCCTAACTCCTCCCTCAGCCCATGGCTGTCAAACTAGCCCCGTCTCACCACCCCCCATCTCTTTCAGCCCCCGTCCTCTCAAGCCACCTTCAACTTCCTTGATAACCCATCCTCTCAAGCCACCTTATGCCTTGATAATCCATTGCCTTGATATGCCTACGCTCCCGCCGCACCGGGAGAACCACCTTATCCTGGAACCAACCGCAGGCACGCGCCCTCGCGCATTGCAGTGCGGCGGGAGGGAGGGCGGGAGGGATTGTGAAAGGGTAGGTGAGTGGGCGGGGCGTGTGACGAGTGGGCCGGGGGCGGGGTAGGGGGGCGGGGTGGTGGTGGGGTTGGATTGGGGGGGATAGGGGGAGGGGGCGCTTCAGCCTCAGCCTCCCGCACCACACAATGAAGAATATCAGATAGGATGGGAATCCGAGGACCACCGTAGGCCGTGGATAGAATGGGAATCGGATGAGTATGGACGGACAGTCGAGGCCGCCATCTGAGTATAATAGTCGTTTCGTGCTGCCGGCAGCGTGAAATGCGAGAGGCGCAGAGTGATGGCCTCGACGAGTCGACGAACCGGCTTGTCTCCAAACATATGCATGCTATTTCAGTGAAGAATCACCCCGGTTCAATACCGCATGCATGAGCGCCGGCAATATGCAGCGCAGCGCAGCGCAGAAGAGCGATCGATCGCACAGCCGCGCCTATTGGCCCGCACCTCACCACCACCAACTCCCGCATCACCATCACCAGCACTTCCGCATTATCCCGAAAGTAAGTACGGTAAGCAAGTAAGCAGAATGCCATGAACCGCATACCCCTCAGGTCTGGTCCGCCTTGCCCCGACCCACCACCAAGCACTCCCAACCCTGATATCGGCACGCACGACCGCTGGGTCAGCAGGCTCCCGTCCAGGGCCGGGCCGTCTGCATGTCGCAGTTCAACGGCATCAGCTGCCTATGGTCCACACCACGGCCTCGCAGGTCGGCAAGTGCAGTCCATTTCGTATTACCATCTATGGATATCGCGGATACATATCAGACACACCAGACACACCAGACCCACCAGTCCGCCGTAGCGATACCATA
>ML996704.1:0-69798 GCA_010356995.1 Trichodelitschia bisporula | reverse complement strand
CAACAGCATCATCCCACCCAAACCTCTCCACCTCCCTCGCAAAAAAGGCCGCCTCCTCCCCCAGTACCCCGGGCCTCGCCCCCATCTGCCTCGGATACCTCCTCAAATTATACCAATGCGTCAGCGCGCGCAAACTCTGCTCCAGCGGCACACTCTGCTCCACATCCGCATCCACATCCCCATTACACAGCCAATCATCCCGCAGCTCGGGCCTACAATGCAAATACACCGCCGTAATAACCCGCATGTTATTCTGCCGCCACTTGCGCCCGCAGTACGGGACCTGGTTCTTGAATAACTTGAGCGTGTAGAGACGGAGCTCCGGTTGGGGGACTTTGAGCCCTTTTTTGAGGTAGGTGGCGGATTTGTAGGTTATGAGCATGAGGTTGCGGTGCGCTTTGTGCTTGCATACTTTCTGCAGCACGCGGAGGAAGTTTATGGCGGAGAAGAAGTTGCGCCAGCTGAAGCTTGTGATGGGTTGGAGGGGTAGTTCCGTTGTCGGCATCCCCAGCTCGTCGACCTCGGGCACCACCGGCGGTGCGCGCGGGGGACTCGGCGCGCGCGGCTCGTCACGCCGTAGCTTAATCACGGGCGGCGGCGCAGCTTCGTCGTCATCATCATCGAGATCGAGTTCCGTCCCCCCACCGGTTACTTCCGCGAGCCCGGCGCGCGAGTTCGCGCGACAGTAGTGGAAGAAGTTAAGCGCGTCGCGCTCGCAGCGGTAATTGACTATTTTCTCGGTTTCCTGTGTTTGGAGGAGTTTGAGCACCATGGGGATGTAGTTTGCGTCGACGAGGAGCTGGGTTAGGTATTCGAATTTGAGGATGTCTGGTCGGGTTAGCTGGAGTTACTGGAGGAGGGAAGGGGGGGGGGGGGGGGGGGGGGGGGGGGGGGGGGGGGGGGTTGGGTGGAGGGGACGCACGCGAGACTTTGAACCATTTCAGCAGCACGATTAGCATGCCCGAGACTGCTTTTGCTGTGATCTCTTGGCTGCGCATGCCGTCTAGCTCCTCGGTTGAGATGTGGGCGGTGTCGAGATTTGCGCCCGACCCGCCGTTGTTCTCTGGCTTTGCGGCGCCTTCGAAGTGGAAGCCGCCTGAGCCGTTTTGGCCGTTTGCTTGCGTGATGAGCGCTGTTACGTTGGCGAGGATGGTTTTGAGCAGGACCATGACGATGGACTGGAGGTGGGGGAGGCCGTCGCGCTGTGCGGGTTAGCTTAGACTTTCCTTGACCGCAGGAAACATACGTAGAAGTCCTCCACCCTCTGCAGCCTCTCGCTCACACTCCCATCATACGTATGCTTCGGTAACTTCTCAACCCTCTTCTCTACCTTCTCAAAGCTCCCATCATCCCCCCTCTCCCCTTCCTCCCCCTCCCCATCCCCCGTCCCCTCCCCCTCCAAATCCGTCCACCCCCGCTCAAATTTCATAAACTCATCCCTCTCCTCCCAAAGCTGCTTCAAGCCCCTCGTCGCCCGCATCCTCTCCGCAAACAACTCTGCTGCCTCCAAAATGCTCGTTGGAATCTCGGGACCCTCCCATTTGCGGCTGACCAACGCGTCTTGTAGATCTGTGGCCCCTTTGCCGCCGAGTTGGTTGCTGCTTGCGTCGAGGGGTGGGTAGAGGAAGGGGAACATGTTGTTCGTTTGGTAGTTTTGCTTTTTGGTGCCTTTGCCTGCGGCCGGGGAGGGGGGGGGGGAGGGCATCGGCGTGGCGATGTGCACCGGCTGGTGGAGAATAGACGTACCGTGCGCGGGTTGCGCAGTAGGCATGGAAGGCGGCTTTGTCGAAATACGCAGCGGTGGCAGGATCGACTTCTCATCCGGCTCGAGCGGGAAGTACGCCGGCGGGGGATTGTAGGCCGGGTACTTGGAGCTGATTTCCTGCCGAAAGGTATGGTAATCGAGCGGTGAGGCAGTGATCATAGGCCCGCGCGGCGGCTTCTTGTACGTAGCTTCCGGGTCGAGGAAGGACTTCTTCGCGTCTTCGGCGTCGGGCAGCCCGCCGATGATTACGAGGATGGATTTCCAGAGCGTGAGGAGGACTTTGAGGAGTGGGAGCTGGATCGTGTCGTCCCAGCGGATCTTGGAGACGATTTCGGAGAGAGCGATGAGGAGGTTTGGTTCGAGGGACACTGTTCATGATTAGTGTGAGCCTGATGAAGGAGAAAGCAGTGTACGTACGAAGCTCCGCCCGCAGCTCAAGCCGCTTCCCCTCGTCCTCCCAACTGCGCGCAACCTCAATGCAAAAGTACAACGCCGTGAGCGCACACCATGCCTCGCGCTGCTCCGCCTCCTTCTGCACGGCGCTGTTGTCGAAGCGCGTCGGATCGACCGAGCACTCGCGCAGACACGCCGCGCACGCTGTATCGAAGACGGCCTGTACGCCGCCGCACTCGAACAGCAGCAGGACGTTGCTCTTGATCCACTCAATCTGCAACGCGGATAGCGCATACGCCGCCTTGACCGCCTTGACGCGCTCCGCCTCTGGCGACATCTCCCCCTCCTCCTCTTCCTCCTCCTCTTCCTCCTCCTCGCCCTCTTTCTCCGGCTTCGGCACACCCGCAACTTCATACCAGCACCCCAGGACCAGATACAGCAGCGCCTCCAACTGCCTCAGCCTCTTTTCCAAATCCACCTCCCGCAACCCCCCCACCAACCTCCTCATAAACTCCTCCCTCTGCTCCGGCGCCGCATTAACCCAATCATACGTCCCCTCATCATAATTCACAAAAACCCGATTCTTGTACTGCCCCCACTCAACCGTAAAACTCGAATGCGTCTTCAGAATCCGCGCCCTCTCCTCCACACTGTACGCAAACCACTCCTCCACCTCCTCGGCCAACATCGCCGCATCGCGATACACAAACGCATACGGCGCTGCCTGCACTCTCGGCATCTCCGCCACCAACCGCCTCAACTGCATCAAGCTCAAACTATCCTGCACATCCCCCCCAACCGCCGGACTATCCCCCTCCTGCCCCCCCCCATACCCCCCGCTCTCGAGAATCGGCGTATCCAGCCTGCCCACAATCGGCGTATCCCCCCTCCCCGCCCCCATAATCGGCGTATCCTGCCGCTCCTCATGTATCGGCGTGTCCTGCCTCAGCGGGTTCCCGCGCAAACCCGTCGTGTCGAGCGGCGACGCGCTGCCGGCCATGCGGCTGCTGGGGCTGACGGGGGATGTCAGGCGCGGCTCGCCGAGGATGGTGCCCGGCGGGAGCGGGGGAGGGGTGGTGGAGACGGAGGAGGTGGGGACGGAGGCGTTGCGGCCTAGGCCGGGGCGGGTGGGGAGCGGGATGCGCTCTTTGGGGAGACCGGGTTTGTCACCGAGCAGGTCCGCGCGCGCTGCTTCGACTGTGTCGAGGGGGGGGTTGGGGGTGGAGAGGGAGGCGGCGGTGAGGAGGCCGGGGAGGGTGTCGGTTTCGTTCTCGTTGTCGTCGGCCATGGCTGCCAGTGGGAGTGAAAGTGGTGGGAGAGGTGGTGGTGTTGGGGGATTGTTTAGGCGCGGGGAGGTGTTGAGGTGGAGGACAGCCGCGCGTGGCGGGACGGGAGAAGGTTCTGCCGCGCGGTGGAAGGCTGAGGGCGTGCGTGGGGCTGGGCAGGGGCCAGCCAGAAAAGTCGTAGCTGACATGTGGGAAAGTTATAGCTGCTTATAGGCAAAGTTTGTGCTCAGTAAGAAGCAGGGACCTCGAAAAGATAGCGCTGTCACATTTTTACATGGCCGTTGGGCAGTGTGCACGACTTCGCATGTCCAGGGCGTTCATGCTTCTAGTGACATCGGATTCTTTCTTTGCTAAACTTCACACCTCAGCGTCAAGCTACATCAATCACTGCCCACTGCTCCTCGTAACCGGCCCCCTTACGATCGGCCCGTAGCATACATCCTCGATATGGCTGACTCTGACACCTTCATCATCCACCCCGCGATCCGCTAGATCCTCTGCAATGCGCTGCTCTTCGCCTTTGCCAGAGGTGACCTCGTGGATCTTGGAGTATGGGATGCCGGAGTTCGTGGACTTTCCGGCAGTGGGGTCGTGGACGCGGCCCTCTGCTTGAGGTTAGAAGGTAGGAAGGGAGGAGGGGAAAGAGGGCGGTTACCGAGCGATTCCCTTGCGACGAAGGAGTTCCTGTATTGCTGGGAGGGGTTGGTGGTGATGGAGTTCATTGTGGGTGGCGGGGCTGGCCGTCGACTTGAGGGGTTGTGGTGGGTTAGAGTAGAACTAGTCAATGCCTTTGGTTGAAGTAGTAAGTGTTCTTGTTGCTTTGGTACTATGCTATTCTACAACTTCGACTATATATATATATCCAGCGATGCTTTGGATGTGGACCCAGATGACGCTGTACGAGATGGCATGAGCGGAAATGTGGGGATGTGGGGAAGGGTACAGTTAGGAGGGGAACGTTCTACGCTCGACATCACTTTTCTGACCTGAACTGGAAGTTGTACCATTCCTGTGGAAGTCCGACATTCAGGCGAGCATTGGGACAAGTGAGCTTCAGAATTGCAGACTCGCGCCTATGTACTTCAACACGGAAACTCAAACCCGGGAACAGTCCATCAAAAACGAAGCGACGGATCAGCAGGAGTAGTAACCTTAAAAGATCGCCCAAAACAAACCGACAACGACATTGCTAAAGCGCCGGCTCCAGCAAAACGTCTATCAAAAGGTACCCAAATGCAAAGGCCCATCACCCGGATATCGAAACCAACCACATTTTACTTCCCCCCCCTCCCCCATCCACCATCCTAAACTGCCTTGCGCGCCGCTAGCGTCCGCCGCAGCCGCACACTAGACTCATACAGCGCATCCTTGAACGCAAACAGAAACGCCGCCGTAATGACGCTCTGCGTGACCTTAGGCCCAATACCTGAATCATCATCATCAGCAACAGCCCTCACCACTCCCAGAGCCAAACTCACCGCCGTACAGCCCACCCCATCCCTCCTCACGAAGGATGCGCCGCAGCGTGGACCCCATAGTCTCCTGTCCTTCCTTGGTGGCCACATGCATCCGACTCTTAACCGTAATATACGGATACGTAATACTCGTCGCCAGCAACTTCCCCACCGCCCCCAGCACAAAACTATCCCCCGGAGTAACGCGCCTCCTCTTCTCCAGCGCATTCTTCAACTGCTCGAAAATCGTATACTGCAAGATCGGGTTAATCACCAAAATCAGCGCCGGCACCACCCCAGCAAACAACCGGCTCAACCCCTCATTCCGCACAATCCCCGCAAACGTAGCCACCGTACTCGGCTTCTTCTGTTTCTCCCCCGCCCCACCTGGGAGCTCCTCCCCTTTCCGCGCCGTCATCCGCGTATTCACAACCCAAATAGGATTCGTAATCAACACCGTCGCGCTCCCCGCAATCGCCCCCGCCAGCATGCTCTCCAACGTCGTTAGCCTACGACTCGCGCGTCCCGGCGTGACGGCCGCGCGCCGCTCCAGCGCGCCCCGCGACCACTCGTACCAGTAGTAGTACACAAAGTTGGTGACGCTGATGCCGAAGAGCGCGGAGTCGAGCCCGGCGTAGAGACCGCTGATGCCTTCGCGGGCGATGATGGCGCGCGCGGCGTCGAGGGTGCTGGTGCGGGCTTTTTTGGATTCGACTTGCGCGCGCGTGGAGAGGGTTATGAGGGGGTAGCTATGGGGGGGGGGGGGGGGGGGGGGGGGGGGGGGGGGGGGGGGGGGGGGGGGGGGGGAGGTACGTGAGGGCCATGGAGAGGAGACCACCGCCGGCACCGGCGACGGCGTGCGCGACATTGTCGCTTGCCGGCTGCTGCACCTGCGCCGTGGGGGGTTGGGTGGCTTGGGGGGTGTTGGTGGTGGACATGTTGGATGTGGGGATGGGGATCGTGTGGATGGTCTGATCGCGGATGCGCTGTATTGGCAAGACAAAGAGCTTTTAAAACCTGAGCAGGAGGAGATGGAGAGCAGAAAGGGAGAATCCGAGCTCGCGCAACTAGATCTCGATGTGCCTCGTCCTTCGTCAGCGTTCGGAACGTCGGTTTTGTCGGACAACTCGGTTCGAGGACGTCACGGAGGAGACGAGCCGTTTTGCCTCGGTAGCTCATGGGCGAGTGACGGAAGGGAAGGGGGGGCGCTTATCGATTACACGCGCGAATGCCTGAACGTGTTGGATTTTGCTGCCTTGACGCCGTGATGCCTGAACGTGTTGGATTTTGCTGCCTTGACGCCGTGATGCCTGAACGTGTTGGATTTTGCTGCCTTGACGCCATGCTGCCTGACCACTGCACAAATGCCTTCACGCCTCGCCGCCGGGCCGTGCCTGGGGCCAACACGATCTCATTGGATTCATGCGCGCGCGCCACCGCTGATTGGGTCTCGCTCGGCGTCTACGATGAAACTCACTGCCCACCTCCATACGCCTCTTGACGCAAAACCCGAGCAGCAACTTGCGCGCGTCGCCGCCATCCGCCCCAGATTCAGCACCCGCGCCATCACCGTGCGTGAACAGGCTGAAAGAGGAACAGCGGGTGGGCGTGATTGGCCACGCTCGTCTAAAAATACGTGCCCGGACTGGCCAATTAGAGGTGCAGCACGCTCATCTCCGCAAGTCACACTTTCGCGCGGCACCATCGTCTCCCATCCCCAATCTCGTTTCACACCTCATCAACAACATCCCTTCGGACACACAAGCGCTTGACAGCATCTCTACGCCCACGACCCCGTCTGAACGTCCATCAGCGTCGCTATAACCAGGACAATCACTATCAGCGTCGTGACATCGCCCTCTGCCTCCCCGTACCCCCATGGCACCGCGCGCACCGTCTCCGCCCGTCTAGCCATGGACTTCAATCCCCCCGACGATCCGCTGCACATGTCCTCGCACGCACCCTATAACACGGCGCATACCGCGCCGCCGCCCTTCGCGACGACGTATAGGCAGACGGTGTCGCCGGTCGAGCATGCAATGGAGGTGACGCGGACGCTGCCTGCGCCGTCGCATCTGGATATCCACCAGCAGCAGCAGCAGCAGCAGCAGCAGCAGCAGCAGCAGCAGCAGGAGCAGCAGCAGCAGCATCAACAACACCACCACCAGCATCAACAACACCACCACCAGCAGCAACAACCGCAACAACATCAGCACGCACAACACCTCTACGACCGCCCCCCCCTGGCCACCCCCTCAACCCCCTCCAACCCCTCCCCGCGCTTCAACCCCCTCTCCCCCCACCCCACGACCCGACCGCCCTACATCCCGCGCGACCGCGCCCTCCCCCCGCCCGACGTCCGCGACGACACCCTAGACTCCGCCTACATCTCCTTCATCCTCTACTGCAACCCCTCCTTCCCACTGAGCGTCGATACAGCCGAGCTGCGCAAAGTATTCCGCTCCCCCCCCAAATCCGACGGCAAGAGCTTCAGCACCTACGCACTCTTCGGCCTGATCCAAAAGCACGAGGCCAAGGAAGTGAAGACCTGGACCGAGCTAGCGCTGGCGCTGGGCGTGGAGCGCCCGTCCGCAGACAAGGGGCAGAGTTCGCAGAAGGTGCAGCAGTACTCTGTGCGCCTAAAAGTATGCACCCCGCCCCCCCCCCCCCCCCCCCCCCCCCCACCCACCCCCCCCCCCCCCCCCCCCCCCCCCTTACCATAACCAGACTAACCCCCCACCGCAGCGCTGGATGCGCGCCCTCCACATCGACGCCTTCTTCGACTACCTAATGGGCAAATCGCACAGCTACTTCCGCGCCATCCCCGCGCCCACCGACCCCTTCCCAGACCAACGCGACGGCGTACCGCTAGAAGAAGACCTCGCCATCCGCGCGCTCGACCCCAAATTCCGCCCCAAGCGCGGGCGCCGCCGCGCCGAAGACCACGACGACGACATGGACCCCGCGTCGGCCATTGAGCCCAAGCGCCCGCACCTCGACACCTCCGTCGCCTTCAACTACCCGGACTCCGCCTGCCCGTCGAGCGCAATGCCCATGTCCGCCCAGGCGGACGACTTCTTCCCCAGCGCTGACCAGTGGTCCGCGCTCACGCCGGGGACGAAACTGGCGCCCGCGGGCCCGCATTATCGCTGGCGCAACGAGACGCCTTCCACGCCGCACCCGCTCTCCGCCATCACCCCGCTCTCCACACACCCCGACTTCGACGACGCAGCTACCCTGACGCCGACGTCTAAGCGCTCCCGCCGCCGTCACGGCCCCGCCGTGTCTTCCGCCTGGCCCAGCAGTACGACGACAGCGAGCGGCAAGCTACGCGGCCGGCCGCCCTCCAACCGCTCCGTCCGCGACGGGCCCTTCGTCACTTTCCCCGCAAATCCAAAGACAAAGGAAGGACCCACCATTGACCTTTCCCGAAACCACATCTCCACCCCGTCCGCCGCGGGCCCCTCGCCCCGCGCATCTCCTTCCGCATCACCGGCCCCCCCGGCCCCACCGGCGCACTTCCGCGTCCCCAATCCCCCGCCGCCGGGCCGGCCCGAGCGGCTCCAATTGCAAGTACCGCCGCACACCGGCGGGCCGGTGCACCTCGTTACGCCGACGCTGCTCGTAAACGGCCGCTTGGACGGCCCTCCGCCTCCTGCCCCACCTCACGTAACGAACGGCAGTGCCGCCACGCCAACGCCTGCTACCGGGACTACGGCCTACACGCCCGCCACGCTGCCAACGGCTAGTAGCACGGGAATGAACACGGCCTCCTCCCACCGCACGGCAAGCACGTTCTTCAGCGACGCGAGCAGCGCGACTGAGCCTGACTACGGGCAGACGCCGGTGCAGGTCAGCGGGGGCGGGATGAAGCCGCCCTTGTTGCCGGGGGTTGCGGGGTGGGTTGTGGATTTGCAGAGGGCATTGGCGGCGGATTTGCTCCGCGCGGAGGTTAGGGGACGAGAGAGGCGGATGAAGGGTGCGGAGGCTAGGGCCCTCGCGGCGGTTATGCTTGGCCGGATGAGGGTTGCGGAGGAGGGGAGGGAGGTTGTGGCGAGTTGGCTGGGGCTGGGTGGGCCGGGTAGGGGAGCGGGGGAGCGGAAGATGGTGCACGTGCGCCGGTTCCGCGTGGGACGGGATGGGTATGATAGCCCGGTTGAGGAGGGGGGCGAGGGGGAGGTGGAGGAGGGTGTGCGGGAGAGCTTTGATGTTGAGTGGGCGGGGAGTGTGGGGGGTGTTAGAGGGGTGTTTAGCATGCGGGACGTGGTAGTTGAGGGAACGATAAGGCTGGGGATGGAGGGAACGCCTGAGGGAGGGGGTGAGGACGCGGGGGATATGCATGCTTGGCGGGAACGGTGTTTGAGGGCGGAGGGTGCGTTGAAGGAGAGGGAGAGAGAGATGGGGAGGTTGAGGGAGCGGGTGTTGGAGGTTGTGCTTTGATCTTGGGCTGCTTGAGTACTTGCCTACTTGGATTAGATCGTAGGGCGTATGGTGCCGCGGTGGGTGTAGTTTGAGGTTTGGTTATATAAGGTGCGGTGATTGTAGCTGGCGCGACGGGATGGTAGGCGTTCGGTGCTTGGGGTTCGTTGGGAATACCCGTCTGGCCCGGTCTAGAAGTGTGTACTGTACATAGCGCGCTTATTGCGCGGAAGGAAATCGTTGTTCGTCTGCATCCCATTCTCGTAGTCTGTCTGCCCTCCCATCGGAAGTATAGACTCGACACACGCATAAGGCCGCGGTATAAGCAAAAGATTTGTGAAAAGACAAAGAGATGAAGAGAGGAAGAGAGGAAGAGAGGAAGAGAGGAAGAGAGGAAGAGACTTTCGAAAACTAAAATACGTGATGCCAAGTATCCTCCTACACTGTTTCCTCCAATCATGCGCACATTACATCATGTTCCTTCCCGAGAATAGTATGCTCCTTTCTCCCATATCAGTGTTCCCTCCACGTCTATACCAAGGCGTACATGATGTCATGTGTGCACGACAGGAGGAAGGAGTAGCTGAGGATGCTAGACACTCATAATATGTTCAGTCTCGAGCGTCCCATATTCCCCTCCTGTCTCTCGTGTTTTTACAATCTTTTGACTTCACTCCGTAGCCATTGGACGTGTCGAGGTTGTGCCTGCACTACACAAGAGCGGGTGGAATGGGGCTGCAAAGGGTTCAAGGGTCTGCGGGAAGCGGGACCTGACAATACAATGCATAAATGGTGTTAGCATCTCCCGGTATGCCCTGACTGCCCTGACTACGAGCGTAGATGGCGGAAACCGATAACATGTCACCGGCCTCAATACTGACGCGGCTCCTCTCAGCCGGCATGCCGAGAACGATGAAGCCGAAACCCGGGACACGGCGATCGGCTTGACGTCGGTGATCGGCACGCTTGCCGTCATGACGCTTAGCGTCATTCCGCATACCACAGTACGTTAGCAAGTGCAGGTCCCAGCTTGAATGCACCAATAGGCAATTCCGATTACACCTAACTACTATAAACTGCCTCATGTCTAGCTGGTCATATCTGGCCGGAGTGCGTTCCGACTCTCCCCCCAGTCGTCCCGTGACGCAATATCGCCGTGTCTCGCATAAACAGAGCACGCATCGCTTCCCGCTGTCAAAGCTAGCACGCGAGGGTGGCGGATGCGCCCTTTCGCGGCGATTCCGGCCCCGCGGAGCCGCACCCCTCGCAAGGAGACGTATCGTCATCCCGGCCATCAGCTTACCGCAGCGCGGGCAATGAAGGCTACAGCCGGATCAATTTCAATGGCATTGACAGGCTGGAACTGCTCCGGGAATTCTTCGTTGCTGCGGCTTGAGGTGGCGGTGCCATACGGCGAGTGGCGAGACTGCGTACCCGACGGGATCGGGAGTGCGGGGGTTTACAGCGTTACGGGAGCGGGGGGGTTAAACCCGTGGCACGGGCTCGCGATTTGGGTGCGATGTGGTTGTGGCCCTGACGGTGTTTCTGAGCTGAGGTGCAAGGCGGGGTTGCTAGTGTGAGCGCCCAGGCACGATACGCAGTTCAACGGCTTCAAAGGACGATAGCCCGCTTCACGGGCAGGCTAAGGTGTGCGGTGCATGCATTGCCAAGGGTGCGAATGCTGGGCTGGGTGCCATGATGGTTGCTGATGGTGGAGCTGCGAGGGGATGATGGAGCATTCTGGTCGGCGTGGATGGGATGTGATGGGGAGGGATGGCGGCAGATTAATGTCCGTTCTTCGCCGCGAACCTGGCCCTCGATGACTTGCAGATGGGGTTGGAGGGATTGCGCTTCAAGAACGCAGCTGCGGGTAGGGATTTTGCTGTCTGGACGGAGGGTTTTGGCGGGAGAATGAGGATAGTGTGCAGGGGAGGCGGCTTGGGCAAGGTGGGCTATCTTGTTGGCGGATGTGTGCAGGTATGCGGATGCGCCGTGCTGGGCCGGGCGGGGTTTGGTGATAATGCAGTGTAAGGTTGAAAGGATGAAAGGATGGAGTGGTGGTAGTGATAGAGGAGGTTGTGGTTGTGGCTGTGGTGGTAGTGCTTCTTTTGGACGGCGAGAGGAGGCGGGTGATTGATTGACGATGCTAAAGCTAGTGACGAGATGAAGAACAGCTTCTACCTCCGTAGACGATGGAAAGGAACATCACAGTCCACTTGGGAAAGACGAATGGAACAGACGATAATAAACTTTTGTTGCCCTTTACGGTTCAGAGTGCGGAACTGCAGAGTGAGCTGCAAGCAAACCCCCCCCCCCCCCCCCCCCCCCCCCCCCCCCCCCCCAGTGACTCTCTCTCCATTCGCTCCAAGCAAATTCTGGCCTCAGTCTCACTCTCGCTCTCCACCCTCTCCTCCTCTCCCCAGTGGCCCCCCAAACTCCACTGCCAACCTCACCTCCCATCTCATCTCGACGCACCTCCATTTCACCCCCAGCTTCACCTTCCACTAACACCAATTTGCTGCGTCGAACCCGTCGGACGCGGACAGCGAACGTGCGTGGATATCTCACGCCCTCCCGTCTCTTGTGTGCGTGTCCCGTCGTTCACTCTCGCTCACTCACGCGCCCACGCACACCGACCCCCCTGCTTCGTGTCGCTCGAGTCTGCCTGTCACCGCCGCTTGCTCTTCCACCTCCACTCTACGCCCACCACACCTCAACCTGCACTAACAACCTCTCTCGACTTCAGCATTCCGACCGATCGAACCCCGATATACACCCTACCATTTCCCTGTCGTCTGCCACAAGATAGCCTGCGAATTGCTCGGCTGCGCATCCCGTCGAGTACAGGCGGCTCTCACCCGCCGACTCCAGTCCGCTGGACTCCCCCCTCCCCCCTTCCGAGCGAAATATGCTCTTCACATCAACCCAAAAACCCAATGCCACCGCAATGGTGGGTATCTCCAGCGAAGTGTTCGACGACGCCGATGCCGGAACGGCAGCCACGCCCTCAAATCAGTTCGACATCGACGCCTGGGTGAACACCGAGTACATTGCGTCGCCGCACCCGACCGCCGCCACCGTCATCGACCAGCCGAAGCTCGTCCGTCCGCCCGCCGTGCAGTTCGTCCAGCAGCGCTCCGCCATGTCGTCGGCATCACCTGAAAGCTCATGTCAGGACTCGTCGTCGGACTCGTCGGGCCGCCGCAAACGCAAGAGTCCGGCCAGCTCGTCGCCGAACGACTTTAGTAACTACAGCTCGCCCGTGACGTTTGATGGCCACATGAGCCCGATGGAAGTCGACAAGCGCCGCCCCAAGGTTGACCCTGTAGTATACCTGCAAGACGGGTTTGATGCCAATACGCTCCACGGGTTTAGCATTACGAGCGCAGGGAACAGTCCCAAGATGGCTATGACGCCGAACATGAATGCGATGAGCTTTTCGACTCCGCCGCAGCCCAAGTATGAGCCGTCCGAGATGGTGAGCTTTCATCCTGCATAGCCTTTGCCCACCTTGCTAACTCTCTAGATGTTTGGAAGCGCGCGCGCACCCGCTACCTTCAGCATCGGCACGTCGAGCCGTGACAACACGCCGCCGTCGGCGACCATGGAGAGCGCGCCGTGGAGGCAGGAGTTTTCCCCCGACGGGCGCTCGCACATCCAACAGGCACGCGGCTTCCGCGATCAACGCTTCGCACAGCCGACCCGAATGGGACCGGGCTTCTTCAAGAAGTGCAACCCGACCGACGTCGGCCAGGCTCCCAAACTTAGTATCTCCCCGTTTGCAACAAAATCGCGTGTAGAGACGCAGATCAACATCCGTCTCACCCTCGACCCGCTGCCGAAGGGCATCCGCCGCCTCCATCTACCGACCGAAACCATCTCAAAAGCAAAGTTCCTCGCAAAGGAGACGCCCAAGACGCCCGACACGCTTGAGCTCTCGACCATGGTCGTTTGCACCAGCGCAATGGAGAAGCCGGCGAACCGAGAGCGTGCCCTTGCACGCGCCCGCTCCGGCATTCCCCACAGCACCGTCCGCCGCCCGTCAATGGACGACTCTAAAAAAGGCAGCGAGCCCGACCCGGCAGATCCCGACTCGCCGATGAATGGCGGCCCCGTGCGCATATGCTCGGGCTGCGTGCGGCGTGAAAAGAAGCGCGCGAGTCGCAAAAAGGCCAAGAACCAGGAAAACGAAGACATCTGGTACCAGTACGAGCAAGACCGCATAATTGTCTTCAACACGGTCGAATACAAGGACTTTCATCCGCCGAACGCATGCGATCAGTATCCCGATACTGTCCGCTTCTCGCCCGTCGCGCAGCAGGTCGACGCGCCCATGCGCATAGCCTGCTATTGCAGGCATCAATCGGAGAAACTCGGCTTCCAGGTCATATTTACGATCAAGGACCACGAAGGTAACGTGGTCGCGCAGGAAATGTCCCAGTCGATTCTCATTACCGATGACCACAAAACGCACGCGCCGATAAACGGCGGTGGCCTGCCGCTCGACCAGGCGCAGTACTTTATGCAGCAGGGCCAGAACTTACCGAACGGTGTCCTGCCGAACGGCATTAATGGGCTGCCTGACTTTGGCCTTGGCCGCGCCTACCACTCTGCCACGGACCTGCCGTCGATGTCGGTCGAGCACCCCCAGAACAACCAGTGGAACTTTGGCATGATGAGCCCGACGGCGCCTGCCATCCCGGTGCTCTCGCGGCCCGCGTCGCCGTCCTCGCAACTCGGGCCGAAGAAGAAGCGTAAGAGCTCGGGCGGGCAGATCAAGCTGCCGGCCACGCTGCAAATGACGCGCCCGGGTCCGCCCGAGCACCCCTGTGTACCGCAGACGAGTCCGCTCGCGCGCTCGAGCGTAATGATGTCGCCAGACGGCATGAACAATGTTCAAGACTGGCCGATGCCCATGGCGCAGCAGCAGATGCCGCAGAATCACTTTGGCACCAACCCGCCGACGCCTAGCGGCAACCTGATGCGCGACGCCGAGAACGGCTACTTTTCGGTGCCTAATTCGGCGCACCCCAGTCGCGCCGCGAGTCCACTATCGTTTGTGCGCCCGCAGATGAACGCTTTTTCGGATATGCCGGCGATGCCCCAACCGTTTGCCAGCGCATTTACCATGGAGGAGACGACGGCACAAGCTGCACAAACGCCGACCATCCTCAAGGTGACACCGCAGTCTGGACCGATGAATGGCGGTATTGACGTCATTTTACTCGGGAGCAACTTTTCGCGCAACCTGGAAGTCAAGTTTGGCGACGCCAAGGCTACCACGACGACCTTCTGGAACTCGAACACGCTAGTCTGCCTGTTACCGCCATCCCGCACGCCGGGACCCGTGCCTGTGAGCTTCGTCGAGGAGCAGCAGCAGGGGTATTCGCCGCTGCCGACGCAGCGCGAGACCTTTACCTACATCGACGACCGGCGCAATCAGCTGTTCGAGCTGGCAATTAAGACGGCGTGCGCGCGGGAGCTTGGCCCGCTGGCTGATCCACAGCAGTATGCGCAGAACCTGCTCGGGCTCAATCCATCCATGCGCGGCGGCTTTGCAGGCGGCCAGGCTTCGGGCTTCAATGCGAATGTGCTCAGCATGGTCAGCAGTGAGGACGCGGTGGTGGCGATGCTGCAGAAGATTGATTTGATGGACTCGCCTGGCGAGCCGTTTTTCGATACGAAAGGGGTGAATGGCGCGACAATGCTTTCGCTGGCTTGCGGTCTTGGCTATGAGAGGCTCGTCGCAGGGCTGCTCGCGCGGGGTGCGGATCCCGATGTCGCCGACAACGGGGGCTTTACGCCGCTCATGATGGCCGCTATGAACGGACATACGGCCATTGTGCGCAAGGTGATTCTGCGCGGTGCGGACACGAACCTGCGCACCTTGCGGGGATCAACTGCTATCGACGTTGCTGCGTCGCCGGAGGTCGTGGCGTGTCTGCGCCAAGTGCGCCGCCACTTCCGCTCCGCCAGCGCGGGTGCCATTTACCTGCGCAGCCGCGCGAACAGTAGCGTGTCGATGCGCTCGTTGTGGGGCCCGCCGTCGTCGGACGTCAGCGACACTATTTCGTCGATGGAATCAGAGTCGGCGATCGACGACAGCGAGGAAGACGAGCCGGTCACGCTGCAGACCCGGTTAGCATCACGGCGGGCGAGCGGTGCAGTTGCATTTTCTCGGCGCAACAGCGAGTCTCGGGCCGACCTCGTAGTGGCCGCCGCCGCCGCCACCGTCGCCGCTAACGCCGCCGAGACTGGCATCATGGTTGCGCTGCGCGACCAACTCACAGCACAGATCAACCAGCTCCAGACGGGCCAGCGATGGAATCTGCCGAACCTGCCGCAGCTGCCGCTCCCGCCCATTATCCAGGAGTACCAGCAGAACTTCCCGACTATGCGGCGGAGCATCAGCTCGCTGCTGCCGGCGCGGTACAATGGTGCGCGGCCCGCGTCCGACGCTATCTCTGAGGCGAGCTCTGATCCGCCCCCGCCGTACCATGAAGCTTGTCCTGAGGGCGCGGATAACGATTTTGATACTAAGCCGCCGGAACTGGTGGAGACGATTGAGGCGAGTGCGTCGACGGCGGCGATGATGCGCCCTGTGGCGCCGCGACCGGTTAGGCGCAGCGGAAGAGAGGTGGTGCATATTGGGAAGATTAGCCCGAGTGGTGAAGAGGCCGCGGAGTTGAGGCGGTTGAGGGAGCAGAAGCTTACGCCGGCGAAGCATGATCGTAATTTGTGGTACATTTGGGTAAGTCTTTGCATTTTGCTGGGGTTGGGTATAGATGCTAACGGATTGCAGTTCCCGCTGCTCATCTCGCTCATTATCTGGTGGTACTCGGGCTACAAGCTACCGGCGGTGCCTGTGGTTGCATGGACGCGCCAGCTGGGCAATATGGTGTATGAGCGGGTGGTGCCGCGGTTGCAGGAGCAGCTTGCGCCGGTACAGGC
Organism: Trichodelitschia bisporula; assembly: GCA_010356995.1. NCBI lineage: Eukaryota > Fungi > Ascomycota > Dothideomycetes > Phaeotrichales > Phaeotrichaceae > Trichodelitschia > Trichodelitschia bisporula. Next base: position 53,530 of record ML996704.1, on the reverse strand, counting down.
GTGATGAGTTTTGGGAGCGGGAGCGTTGGCGTTTCTGGGGAACGGGTTACGAGGTTATGAAGGGGACAGCGCTCTTCTCAGTCTATGGGTTTAATAGCGGGGGACGTTTGGGGGGTTGGTACGGCAATAGGGGTCGGACGTGGGACTGGGTGTAGGACTGGGCAGGATTTGGATGCTAGGGATGCAGGCGATGGAGGGCAATCGCCCGCGGAGCTGATGAGTTCATTCTTCTTGGAGGGCGAATTGTCGTGATAGCGTTCTTGCGTGTGGATCTTCTTTGGAATCTGGTTCAAGTGGCTGGTGGCCTATGGGAAAGCGATGGAGCTTGGAACGGAAACTCGAGGGCCACTTCTTTTACTCTTCTGTTGCGGACTTCCAATCCGCGGACCTGTTGATAGACAAAACGGGAAACAAGGGAATCTAGCCGTATGTTTCGGCAATTTCAGCCGAGAAGCCCGAGAGTTTGGCTCGAAGTTAGTCGCCATCCAGGCCGACTCGACGCTTTGTCAGCCCTCAAATCAGCCCAATATCGTCGGCCAAATGAGAAGAGGGCGGAGGGAGGGCGGGGCAGTCCCGTGATTGGCCGGATGAGACGGTGTTCACGTGAAGGTCAGGCGAGACTAAGCTCTTACGGGGGGGTGGTACATGTGACTTGGGCCGAAGGGGGTTGGCGGCGACTTGGGATGGGCGAGCGCGTGCCATCATTGGTTGGATGTGAGTGGTCAGGTTCGACTTGGTCGGCTTGGATGGGGGGCACGGGGGTGGGCAATAGAAAGGCCGACGCGTCCACTCCCTCCACTCCGTCCCCTCCGTCCAGTTTCCCCGTGCCCTTTGCTCTTTCCGCGGCCCTTTGCTCTTTCCGCGTCTCCCAAGACTTTCTTCCCCGTGCTTCCCTCCCCCTCCCGCCCTCATCACCTGCCACTTTCCCCCCCCCCACCCTCCAAGAAACTCTCTCACGTTACCTTCATCATCATCACCTGACAACCTCATACCCTCTTCGATCCATCAGCATCAGCAACGAAAGAGAGAGAGAGAGAGAGGAGAGGAAATCAGTGAATGTGCAACGACTCCTGGTGAATAATTCTTCACGCAACTTGCCATATCGCCCTGCCATCGCCTTGCAAAGCTTGTTGTCGATTTGCGTCGGTCACTTTCCAAATCTCTTTTCCTACCACCCCCCCGCCTCTTCGTCTGAACCCATTTTCCTCCACCATTTCGCAACGCCCCGACCCTCTTTCTGGAGATCACGCTTTCTTCCACCTTCCCGTGACTTGACACCATCCAGTCGCGCACCACGAGTAAGTCCTCACCACTTTCTTCATTCCGCGCCGGTTTGCTCGCGCCTTTCGCCTCTTGCAACGCGCAGAGAGCCGCTGAGATCGCTGAGATCACTGTGATCGACTGCGCTTTTGCGCCTGGGCTCCGCGTCGTCGTTGTCGCTGTGCTTGCCTACGTCTCCGTCCGCCGCCGCGGCGCATGCGCCCGCAATGCCTCTTCTTCACTGCGAACCTCCTCTGTCACTGCGCATGCTGCATCGCGCGCTCTCATACGCGTCGACAACGTTTGCGATGCGTCGCAGTGGAGTGGTGAGTGAGGGTGAGTGAGGTGCGGGCCAGTGGACGGCGGTTTGCGGGGTGCAGCACCAGGCAGCTTATCAGCTGTCCGCAGCGCAACGCTGCTCTTGGCAACGACATGAGGCGACCCAACGGCCGCGCGAACGAGGGGCAGGCTACGTGCAGCGGGCAGCGCGTGTTTGTTCCCGTCGTGGCCTCGCTCGTCGCCGGGGAGCAATCACGGCACAATTGCCTTGTATTTTCGTAGCAAGCATGGCTAACTTTTTTCTCCTCGCCAGCCGCAGCAAGCAGTCGTGCATTCAGCAGCCGCATCATCTTTTGACGCAGAACCGCCTCTATGATGGCTCAGGAAACTACGACGTCTTCGCATCATTCTTCGAATAAGCGTAAGCGTGCTGCGGCTGAGCACCACGAGGCGCGCCCCGCTCCCGCGTACCCGCCGCCGCCGACGCGGGGCTCCGATATGGCGACGCAGGACCACGACATCGAGTACGACGAGCAAGCCATGAGCCAGCTGATTGCCCACAACTCGGGCGCGCACGAACTTCATGCCAACGGCGGTTCCGGTGCTGGAGGCCAGGGCGTCGCGACGAGCTCGGCGAGCGACACGGCGCAGGCAGCCCTTAGCCACTACAACCTCGCTCCGCAGCCGCAGCCGAACAGTGTCGCTGAGGCGCTTGTCGTGCAGTACCAGGCGCCGCAGCAGATGGCTGATGGGTCGTTTATGGGTGGTACGCCGTATCATGGGCTTGAGGAGCAGTTGAAGGAGGCTGGGAGTGGGCCGCAGGGGACGCCGACGCAGAAGCCGGCGGTTGGGAGTGAGGAGTGGCATCGTGTGCGGCGTGACAACCACAAGGAGGGTAGGTTTCGTCGTTGTTTTCGTATTCGGAGTGTCGCTAACGCGCACAAGTCGAGCGTCGTCGTCGCGAGACCATCAACGAAGGTATCAATGAGCTGGCCAAGATTGTACCTGGCTGCGAGAAGAACAAGGGATCGATCCTCCAGCGTGCGGTGCAGTACATTACGCAGCTGAAGGATAACGAATCTCAAAACATTGAGAAGTGGACGCTGGAGAAGCTGCTTCTCGACCAGGCGATCAACGAGCTGTCGGCGAGCTGTGACCGCATCAAGGCGGAGAAGGTGCAGGCGCTGGAGGAGCTGGCGGTGTACCGCGCTGCGTGTGAGAATGCGGGGATTACGCCGGACTTTAAGAAGGCGGGGAGTGTGGAGGTTGGAGACGGGAAGTAGGTGTCATGGTTTGAGGGGTTTGGTATTGATGCTTGTGGGAAGCGTGTGATTTTGTCGGCTACGAAACTGGATGGTTGTTACTCACTGATACTCGGCTGGTGGGGTATCGATTGACGGGGTGGATAGGACCGTTTTTTTTTCGATGGGAATTGCTTTGTGATATTGAAGTATGGCCTGGCACTTTTTTCGTATGGGCTTTGATGCGTCTTAATTCTTCGCTTCGCTTCGCTTTGTGGATGGTTATGGGTGGTTTTGGCTTGGTTTGGGTGGATGGGTTGGGTTGGGTTTATGAGGAGGCGGAAGGAGTTGGGTTTGGGTTTTCGTTGCTCTGGTTTAAGAATCTAGTGAGCGTTGTGGGGAGGGGAAGTGGAAGGGGAGATGGTCCGTGAGATGCACGTGGTGGTCACGATGGTGTGGTCACGGGGGTGGTGATGGTGTTTTTGGTGTTTTTGGTGTTTTGGTTGCTGGTGCGGTTTTTTAGGTTGAATGCATTTTCGTCGCTGAAGCTTCGTGACATGTGATACATGAAATCCCAATATCCTGCCATTCGCTAAGTAGCCAGCTTGCAGGACACTCAACTCAGGCTCTACCGTCTCTCAGCTTGATATCACTAATCACTATGGTTCAGTCCTCAAGACATCCTCAATATCCATCACTCATCGGGTACACCTCCTTCCTCCCTCACCCCCCTAACCCCCCCACCCCAAACCTCATACTCCACCCCCTCCCCCGTAGTCGCCGCACACCACGCCGCCCACACAACCTTCATCCACCTCCTCCTCTCCCCCTCCCCCTCCTCCTCCCGCACCAGCGCTATCCGCGCCGCTATCTGATTCGCCCACACCAACCCCAGGGACGGCGTCTTGGGCTGGCCCCTCGTGGGCCCGTCTCCCCAGCCTGTAAACCACCGCTGCTGATGATCCAATGCAAGCGGGTCGGGCGTGATACCGTCGCCGCCGGAGCGGGGGGAGAGCTCCGCTTCGAACCGGTCGGCGACTTGGTTTGCGACTACGATTGCGATGTTGTATTTTAAGGCGAGGGAGCGGAGGTGCGCGCCTGTGCGTTGGAGGTGCGCGCGGCGGAGGGCGAGCGGGTGCGGCCCACCGGCGACGCGGGTGCCGATTTCGGCGCGGTAGTTTGCGGCGATGGAGTCTATGACTACGAGGCGTGCACTGTGCCGCTCTATGGCGACGGGGAGTTGGTAGTAAAGGATGTGGTCTTGGGATTCGAGGTCCGGGGTCTGGATGGCGAGGATGTTGGTGAGGGAGGGGCAGTGAGCTGAGGGGAGGGTGCGGAGGGCGGTGTTGTGGGTGAGGATTTGGGCGAGGCGCGGGGTGGAGAGGGGGGCTTCGGTGGAGATGTAGATACTGGTAGAAGGGGGGTTGGGGTTGGGGGGGAGTTGCGAGGAGAGGAGGAGGGGGTGGGGGAATTGGGTTTTGCCGGCGCCGCTGGGGGGCGTTAGTTGGTGGTGGGGGGGGGGGGGGGGGGGGGGGGGGGGGGGGGGGGGGGGGGGGGGGGGGGGGGGGTATATGGGGATGTACCTCGCGCCTGTGATCTCGGTTACGAAGCCGCGTGGTATGCCGCCGCCCAGCGCATCGTCGAGGACCGGGTCGAGCGTGCTGATTGCCCGAAAACCATCATCTTTACTGAGATCTCCCTTTCGGCCCGCATCGCCATTCTCTTTATCCCCAACTCCATCTCCCACGCCCAAGTCCGTGTGTAGCGCGTCAACCACTGCCCGCGTCAGTTTCGCGACCTCCGCGGGGGGGAGCTGTGCCCGTTTCGCTACGTCGCCGGCATCGAGGGTGAGGAGATCGGCCGTTGTGATATGCGTGCGATCTAGCGACGGGAGGAGGTGCGAGAAGGGCGCCGTTGAGAAATCGGGTAGTGTCCGGAGGAGGTCGGTCATTGGGATGGTGGTGGGGGGGTGTGCATGACGCGGTGCGGCGGTGTTTGGGCACGGCGCGCGAGGGGGCGTGGGGGGTGGCGGGGGAGGCGTGCGCGGGATGGCGCAACGCGGGGAGGGACGTCGCGAAGGACGGATGGGGAGATGTGGTGGTATTTGCGCCCGATGCGGCAGTCGGAGATCCCCGCGTGGTGTTGAGCGCGGAGGGGAGACATGTGCAGCGCCGAGCGCGGTCTGGATCGTTAAGGGCTGTACGGCTGCGTCATGGGGGGAGGGGGGTGTCTCTGCATCGCGGGGTTGAGGGCGGGGAAGCACGGGATGGCGATCGTGAGAGGTTAGATCACCTCGTGTGGGGGAGATGGGATGGTGTGATCTCTTTTGACTTCTTTTCTCACTTCTTGTTCTTTTACTGCTACCGGTACGTGCCGTTCTGTCGACGGTGTCTGTTGTTAACGGCATCATCTTCTCCGTCTGGTAGTCCTGTCTCGTGCCCAGATGTCTAATTTCTGACAGCTCGACGACGACTCCACAGTATCATCATCACCTCCCCTAGCGGCCAATATCACGAACCCCAAATTCAAGTTCAGTCCCTCACAGCTTCGCCCTCCATCCGCCCAGTCCTCTCCGATAATCCCCTCACCCGCTAGCTCCATCTCGGCAACTCCCCCTCCTCAAACACCTTCCTCTCGTCCGCGCTTCCGCTTCCCCATATTCTCACCCCACACGCGCATCTCCCTCACCCCGTGGAGACCCCAGATTCCCCTCCCCCGCCCCCACCAATTGCCCACCCAGCGCATCCCCTCAGCCGCGCTCACACGTCCATCGCCATCGCCCCCCAAAAAGCCCCCGTACAAATCGCACCGCAATCCCTCCGCCGGCACTGCCTACATAACCGCATCTCCCGCGGCATTCCTTTTCCGCCCCATCAACCTCCCCGCTGCCCTCATCACGGGTCCTGCTGTAATCACGAGATTCCATCGTTCACCCGCGATTCCGCACGCCCACCCGCTCTTCGTACTGTACCGTAGCCGTAAGGCTGCTTGCTGATCCTTGCCCTCCGCGCAAAGGCCCGCGGCTTGATCTCCCGCCACACCCGCTGCTCCCACGAGGTACGTCCCGCCCTGTCCTGACCCGACTTCCCTTCGTCCATGTGTTCGGTGAATATCCCGCACCACGTTCCACCCGCCCGGGCCCTGACACCAGCTCCCGGTGTCAGGGCCTAGGGGTAGTACTTGAACACCACGCCTCCCCCGTTTCATTGCTACTGCTACCCGTACCTACATCCCATGCCCCCGCCCTGACTGACCATGGCAGTCCGTACCTTCACCCGCCCCACCTCCCTAAACGGGACCCTCGCCCTCGCCACCATGCCTGAAGAACCAGCCCGCTCCCCGCAGGCCGCCAAAGACTCCGCGCAGGCCTACCCCGAAAGCTCCAAAAACCCGCTTGGGGCATATACGAACCCGGCTTCACGGCCGGGAATCACGTTCGCGAGCCAGGACAGCCTGCCTGAACTGCCGATTCCGGATTTGGAAAGCACGTGCCAGAAGTATCTTGATTCGTTGAGGCCGCTGCAGACGCCTAAGGAGCATTATGAGACGAAGGCGGCGGTGGCGGAGTTTTTGAGGGGGGATGGGCCCGAGTTGCAGGAGAAGTTGAGGAAGTATGCGAAGGGGAAGGCGAATTATATTGAGCAGTTCTGTACGTGTGCCTCTCTTTTACTTGTTTGAGGAGGCAAGGCTGACCCCTTTCAGGGTATGATTCGTACCTCAACTACGACAACCCCGTCGTCCTCAACCTCAACCCCTTCTTCCTCCTCGAAGACGACCCGACCCCGGCCCGCAACAACCAAGTCACCCGCGCCGCATCCCTCGTCGTCTCAGCACTCGCCTTCGTCCGCGCCGTCCGCAAGGAGGAACTCCCTCCCGACACCGTCCGCGGCCAGCCCCTGGACATGTACCAGTACAGCCGACTCTTCGGCACGGCCCGGATCCCCACCGAAGCGGGCTGCCAAATCGGACAGGACCCGGCTGCGAAACACATCGTCGTCCTTGCGCACGGCCAGTTCTACTGGTTCGACGTGCTGGACGATAACTCCGACCTCATCATCTCAGAGAAGAACCTCGCGCTGAACCTGCAGGTCATTATTGATGATGCAGCACAGGTGCCCATCCAAGACGCCGCCCGCGGCGCAGTCGGCGTCCTCACGACCGAAAACCGCAAGATCTGGTCTGGACTCCGCGATGTCCTGCAAAGGGATGAGGGGAGCAATAACAGCGAGTGTCTCTCCATCGTCGACTCCGCGCTCTTCGTCCTGTGTCTCGATTACACCGAGCCGGCCACCGGGTCCGCGCTGTGCATGAACATGCTCTGCGGGACGAGCCGCGTCGAGCGCGGCGTCCAGGTCGGCACGTGCACCAATCGCTGGTATGACAAGTTGCAGATCATAGTGTGCAAGAACGGGTCCGCGGGGATTAACTTCGAGCACACGGGCGTGGATGGGCACACCGTGCTGCGGTTCGCGAGCGACGTGTACACGGATACGATTCTGCGCTTTGCGCGCACGATTAACGGCCAAGCACCTAGTTTGTGGGCGAGTACGAGCCCGGACCCGAGCAAGCGCGACCCCGCGTCGTTCGGCGACGCGCAGACTACGCCGCATAAACTCGAGTGGGACATGGAGCCCGAACTCGGGACCGCACTCCGGTTTGCCGAGACGCGTCTCGCGGATCTAATCCAGCAATCCGAATTCGCAACCCTCGACTTCTCAGCCTACGGAAAGACGCTCATGACCGGCAGCGGCTTCTCCCCCGACGCATTCGTGCAAATGGCGTTCCAAGCGGCGTACTACGGGCTCTACGGGCGGATAGAATGCGTGTACGAGCCCGCCATGACGAAAGCCTTCTACCACGGAAGGACGGAGGCGATTCGCCCCGTCACGGACGAGAGCGTGGAGTTCGTGCGCACGTTTTGGGCGGATCAGCCTGCTCAAGCTAAGATTGATGCTTTGAGGAAGGCGTGTGAGCGCCATGTTGCGGTTACGCGCGAGTGTGCGAAGGCGAGGGGGCATGATCGGCATCTTTATGCGTTGTATTGTCTTTGGCAGCGGGGGCAGGAGGCGTTTTGGGACGCGCCGAGCCCGGTTACGTCACCGAGTCCGAGTTCGACGGTGAGCCCGACGACGAGTTGTTCGCCACCGCGGCTCCGCGCGAGTTCGTCGGGCCGCTCGAGTCCGCCGCTTGCGCATATGCCCGCACTGTTTGGCGATGCGGGGTGGGAGCGGATGAATACTACTGTGCTCAGCACGAGCAACTGCGGCAACCCGAGCCTACGGCACTTTGGCTTCGGTCCGACGTCCGGCGATGGGTTTGGGCTCGGATATATTATTAAGGATGGGAGTGTGGCGATTTGCGCCTCGTCGAAGCACCGCCAAACAGAACGCTTCGTGGAAGGCCTCGAGGCGTATTTCCTCGAAGTGCGGAAACTGCTCCGGCAAACGCAGAGGGCGCCGAGTGTGAGGCCCTCATTGCCGCCGCCTGAGCCGAGTGAGAGGCGGAAGAGGAGGGGAAGGAATATTTTTAGTGATGGGTTGAGGAGTAGCAGGGTGTCTGCTGTGAGTTCTGATAGTGATGATGAAGGGTTGGGCGGGTATGGCTTCTTCGACGCGGGGTTGTTGCAGAGTGCGCTGAGGGCGAGCAGGGAGGAGGAGGAGACGCAGGAGGGGCAGGCTGGGGGTGCGACGCCGGTTCAACAGGTTAGGGGGAGGAGGGGGGTGGGGAGGAAGTTGACGCTTGTGGATTATTGATGTGTTGTTGTTGGAGGGGGATACCCTTTGCTTTGTTCTTTGCGCTGCTGGGCGGTGGGATGGATGGGATGGGATGGGATGTGGATATGATTGATGGCCTGTGTTGTTTTTAAGCGCTTATGTTCAGCAGAATCGATCTTATCACTTGCTATATACCGTGGACAAGGCTGAAGGAGGCTTAAGGGGATTGAGTGCCTTCGAGGCCTTCGAATGGTGTCTATCAAGTTCCCTCACCGATGACGCCTTGCAAACGGCGTCATACCGGTATCGGGCTGAGACTTTGCAGCGGTGAGGAACTGCCCCCTCGTGCCTTCCTCACTGTTCGACGCTGACTCCGCATCCACCGATAGCGCCTGCCGTGAATGGCAACCACGTCAGCACGGACCTCCACTTGCTTGATAAATATCTTCCTCGCACTGCTCTTCTTCTTCTTCTCCTCAACATCTCCACCTCTCTATCTCTCAACATATATATCTCACAACTTCCTCCTCTGTTCTCAGTCTACCTCACCACTTCAACTCTCCACATATATCTCACACCTTCCTCCCCTATTCACTTTCCACCTCACCACTTCAACACTTCAACACTTCAACACTCCGACATACATCGTCACTCAAACTCTATACGGAAGAGCTGAGGAAGATGCCGATGCCTTACGAGGTGGGCGGCCCGGCACAATCTTACCGCTGCATTTCCATTCCCAGGATTCACGGTGCCCGCGCAGCCCTAGGACGGCGCTCCCTCTAATCGCCTTACCATCCGCACGGACGTCTCCAATCCCTCCAGGATTCTGGGGCTGCCTCTCGCAGCATACCTACATATAACGCTACCCCGACTATTCCAGGACTCACGGGCGTCTCCAATCCCTCTATGGGTTCTGGGGCCGCTGCCTCTAATATCCCGCCCCACCAGGCTTTTCACTCCACTTCACCCACACCCCCACACCCCTACTTCAGTCACGCATTCAGTTGCACTCGATATCCCAGTTACCCGTGGCACTCTGTCGCCTTGTCGTTCATTATCGCCATTGCGCATACGTAAGCCTACACTGCAGCAACCTCCACCCCACCCCCCCCCCCCCACCATGGTCAGGGTCCATCCCGATATCGCCGACTGCGCCGCTCGCTTAGTCGGCTCGATCGAGTCTGCGCCCACGCTGTCGACGGAATATCCAAACTTCAAGCCTATCAAGGCCGTCCTAAGACGCGAGATCCGCCAGCGGCAGATCAGCCCGGAGTACCCAGCCTCTCTCAAGCCTTCATCCGCAGCCAGCACGCCTACTGCCATTTCTACACGCCTCTCACGCTGCGTCCATGCACAACCACTCACGCGAAACTCCTACATCGTTCTTCAAGCCTTCAATCCACAGCCAGTACGCCTACCGTGTCATTTCTACGCGCCACTTGCGCACGACCCCACACTCTGCATCTCTTACCTACAAGCACGTAGTCGGGGCTGTTGAGACCGAAGTGTGCAACCAGCTAGTGTGTAGCAGGCTAGTGACGATCAGGCTGACTCCAGTAGGCCCCGTAGGCCCTTTCGTAGTTCTAGCTGCTTATCCAGGACAGGCGGCGCCGGCGCCCTCATACGCTCCAACCCCCACGCCGCCATCGTGACCCTCTCGGGTGTGATTAACAAGCTGTCTCCGCCATTAGCTATCATACGGAATTGCACGTTCACGATCAAAAAAGGCATCAACGTTCTCGAGAACCAGCGCCAGAATTCAGCATTCTCAGAAGTGGCCTGGGGAACAATTTTCCTGATTTCAGACCATCTCAGAGCGGCTGGTCTCGGTGTTTCTGGTGTCGGGTGTCACGGTATGACAACCGGTTCTGCTGCTCCATGGGCTCGCACCATTACCGGATTTGTATGGGGCTTGGCACTGTGCCAAGTCGCCGCACTCACACTCACACACCAGGCCTACTTACCCGTAGCCCCTAACATCTTTGCTCCGTAGCTTTACAATCTACGTCTTACCCATATCTTGATCGTGCCTGCGTGATTGTTGACGGTGACATCGGGCTCAAGGTGGATAACGAGGGGCTTACTTCGCACTGTCCAAAAAGACGGATGGGCGTCTCTATTATTCCGAGAAGTTTAAATAAAATGACATCGAACCTGAATTTCAACTCTTAAAACCATTCTTAACTTCTTTCTCAACTCATAGTCCCACTTGCAAGCCGTGAAGCCGAACCAGACCCCATTTCCGTCCCTTACCAGCAAGTCCCCGCATCCTAGGCTACGTTAAAATAGACCTCCGGTCCATGCCAGGCAGCCTAGCGCCACCACCCGCCCCCTGGCTCACGCCCTTCAACCTTTAAACGCAGATGCCGCTCCGTCAAAGAAAATAACGGCCAACCACCAAAATAATGCAACTCCTCCACCTCCGGACCCTCCTCCGCTACGCGCGCCTCTTCCTCTCCCTCCTAACCTGCAAACGTATAGCCAAACTCCTCGGCCTCACCATCCTCCTCGCCGCCCTCCCCATCCTCGCCGGCCTCCTCACCACGCACCTCGCCTCGCGCCACGAAGCCGTGTACTTCGCCCAGCAGGCCGCGTACGCGCAGGTCGACAGCACGTACAACTCCTTCAAGCGGTGGAATCTAAGCACTGAGACGCTCACCCCGCCTACGCCATGGAGCGAAAGGGTACATCCGTTGATTCCGGAGGCCGTGCAGTTGCAGAGCGGAGCGTGGAAGGCGCAGATGCAGCTGTATGAGGACTGGACGGCGGAGTACTCGATGCAGGAGATGTGGGTTTATGTCGGGGGGAGGGCGCGCGGGGAACGGGGATGGGGGGATTGGTGGCGGGAGTGGAGTTTTGTGAGTTTGCCGGGGGAGGGGACGTGTATTGATGAGCCGGAGACGTGTGATGCGTTTAATCAGGCGTTTGGAGATGTAGTTGCCGCGAGACGGATGGAACGGGGGAAGGGCGCGTGGAGCAGTCCCGCGTCGCTGGCGTTTGTGGATTGCGATGTCAGCGCTGTGCTGTGCGATGTGTGGTGGGGCGTGCAGCCTGTTATGCTGGCGCATTTCCGGACGGGGAGTCCATGTCACATGGAGCTGGACCCGTTTCGGTTTGTGTGCTCGACGTATGTGCGGTGGGTTGAGTTGCCGTTGAGGAAGATGCCGTTTGTGAAGACGAGGATGGGGGGGAATGGGGTTGTGTATCCGGTTTTTCCCAGCCCGTATGAGCAAGTGCGCACGCTGGTTTCGATGAGGTTTAGTCAGGATGCACTGGAGTATGGGGAGTGGGAGAAGATTGGTGTGATTGCGGAGGAGGGGATGGGGGAGGCGAGGAAGGTGGATTTGGATGGAGATGGGGATTGGGATGGGGATGAGAAGGAGTATACTAGGGGCTGGATGGATTGGCTTTGGTTCTCTAGACAGGCGAAGGAGGTGTTACCGGAGTCCGGCGTGTGTCACGATTGTTGAAAGGCGTATCTGATGAACATGGGAGGCGGTCATCCAGGCGCGAGATACCACTGCATCATTACTACACTCTGCATTTGAAGGCGCTCACATTTCCTCGATAGCGATTCGCAAACCCGAATCTATAATTCATTTGCTCCTGGATTACATCCAAAGCGAAGCTCCATGACCACGAACTTCAATGCCATCCCCATTTTCAGACCCCGAGCATGCGGCAACCCGCTCTCAAGCGCCGTCATACTCTACGGCTTCATCTCCCCGGACTCCAGCTCCGCTATTGCAATTGGTGTGGTCAAATTGGCCGTGATGAGAGCTCACATAAGATGCTCAGAACCGACAAGAATACAAGAACCTTGGCGAATATCGCCTCTCCCGCGACTATATGACTCTCGCTGAACCCCTACCGTACATGGCGCCGTTCTGCTAAATCGTCCCCTGAAACACCCTGTCTCGCGCGTCCACGCATACTCCACCAACAGGGTTGCCGTGGGTTAGGTCCCTCAGCCGCATGCCCCATGCCACATGGCCACCCGGCCGGGAAAGCACGGCATTGGGCCTGTGTTGCATCGTGCGGCTGCGAGAGGGGGTTCGTCATCACACATGGTATGCGGGTTACACGTGGCGGACCTGCATGCTGCAGGTTGGCACGGTTGGAGTCGGCTGACCGCAAGGTCAGCCGACTCCAACCCCATACACAACAGACGTCACTGAGACAAAACTCATCATGGATCAAACATCAGAGGAGAAGTAAAAGTATCGGAAAACGCATCCATAATCTACATAACGTGTCATCAACCTAACACCACCCACCCATCCATCCATCTGAACAAGCCTATCTCGCACCCACGCCCCCACAATCCCATAGAACACCAACCAACAAGAACTCCGGCTCCTTACGCTCTCGTTACCTACAATCAAATGCACGCGCTATTCCATGTCAGAATTTTGTTCCCGGGCCAGGCTCAGGCCTAAGCGCGCGGTATCTCGCGCCCGCTCCCTAAGCGCGCGATGTCCCATGCTCACTCAACGGACTGTACGCCGGCTGAGACGGCGTGCGGGCCTCAGGTGCAGAACTCAGCAGCTGAGGCTCCACCGATTGGAGCGCCAGGGTCTGCGGTTGAAGATCCATCGCTCGTTGAGTCGGCATCTGCAGTTGAGGGTCGATAAGAGGGTCCAAGGGCTGCACCGGCTGGGACATCGAAAAGAGGTTCACATGCGAAGGCGTTGGAGTCGAGGCCTTCGACGTCGGCCGGATGGGCGGTGCATACGGATGTGAGAGTCCGTTCGTTGCGTGCTGGCCGTTCGGGATCTGGGGTTGGATGGTGTAGGGCTGGTGCTTGGTCGGAGTCTGGCTCCACTGGCCCCGTGAAATCATGGCGGCTCCAGTCGGACCCCGAGCGCCATACTGCTGAACGGTGGGACCCTGCGACCCGACCTGTTGTTGCATCATGTGCACCTGTGGACTGCCATGCTGAACGAGACCCTGGCCACCAAACTGGCTCTGCTGACCCTGCTGGCCATGTGCGTACCCCTGAGGACGAGGCGCCAACTGCTGCTTGAAGCCCCCGTAACCCTGATTCTCCCGCGAAACCGGCACCTTCACATCCTGGGCCTTCACGTTATTACGATCCAGCATCGCAGGGTCAACATGCTGAGGCGTGCCCCTGCCAGAGTGGAACTGCGGCACCCGGCCCTGCACACCAATGAATTCCTCCCTCGTGGGGAGGCGCGGTTGGGATGCACGCTTATTGTGTCCATACGAAAAACTCGAGCTGTGGCTGGACTGCTGTTGGTCCGGTCGTGCATACCCGTTAGACGGATACCCAGTGCCGTTCTGGCCACCATTCGCAGCTGCATTGAGTTGTCGAATCAGCGAGTCAAACTTCGTCTGGCCAGTCACCTCGTCCAGCTGTGGCGACTGCTGGAACATGTCCTGCTGGAATTGGTGTGGAGTCTGGAACTGCAGCTGCTGCGGGTTCTGATGCCCGTTGGCGATCGTCCGACGCGGTTGGCCGTAGGAGAGAGCCTGCCGCGGCGGCGCAGGTGCAATCTGGGGGGTTTCGGGCTGCGTATTCGACTCGGTCGACTCATGTCCCAGCTTGGCTTGGTATTCGGCGCTGAAGCCATGACCTGGCAGGTATGGCGAGGAGTACGTCTTTGGCCGACGAAGGTAGGTGTTAATAAGGTAGGGATAACCCTGCAAATGGTTGAGATAGTCCACATTCGACACGGAGCGCGAGTGTCCGTTATGACGCTGCGAAGGAGGCGTGAACTGCGGCCATTGAGGCACCTGCGGAGAACCACCAGTACCAAGTATCTGGGCAACAGGAGAGGGAACTGGAGCCACAGGCGCCGGAGGCTGCACCTGTCGGCTGATTTCAGGCGACAGAAGCGGCGGAGCGGGGAGCGCTGCCAGAGACGCGTAACGCCGTTCGGCTTGCTGGTAGTAGTTGCGGTATGGAGGTGAGTTATCCAGCCGGCCCGGGGATGGCGAAGGCGGGGTATATGACGGAACAAATGAGTGAGAAGCAAAGGCCTGATCTCGCTGACGGGGCATGGATGTCTGAATGGGCGGTGGACGAGGAGGCTGCTGCAACTGGTAGCCACTAGGTTGGAAATTTTGGTTTACCACCCGTGGCCGGTAGGAGTTCTGCTGCATGTTCGCCTGGGGCGCAATCTGCACAGGCTGAAGCGGACGCGGCTGAAGATTGGCCAGCTGGTAAGACGGCGCGACGCGTGGCGGCGCATATACCATCCGAGGCTGTTGGGTTTGAATCGGCTTCGGACGCGGTGGCGGCGGTGGCGGCTTGACGGTTTCAAGGAAGACACTGCGTGTGGTATGTCGAGGATTTTTCGGGTTCTCAGTGTACTGGGCGCGTGTCTCGGTCGAGCCCTTGGGGATGTAATAAAAGCATTGCCACGGCTTGGACAGATCCACCTTGAGCGGAATAGGATTCTTGAACTTGGCGGTGCTGAACTCTGTCCATACGAGGCTACTGCCCTCGAAGAACGACTCGCCCATCTCGGGAACGCCTTCTTGCCGATTACTGTAGCCCTTGTTGTTTGAGAGCTCTTCTGGCAGTGGAGGTGCGTCAGCGGATGGCTTCGGGCGCTGCGAGTCGGCTGGATCGAGGACGAGAAGGTACTTCCACTCGACCTCAACGCGGTCACTGTGTGGATTAGCATAACGAAAAGGAATACGGAATGGGCGACGAACCCGTCGGGGATAACGTCAATGGTAAGCATCGTCTCGCCATGGCGGTTCTCAACGACAACACCCGCAAACGGATCGCCACTGAGGAGTTGCGCTTGCACCACTTGGCCCACCCGAACAGTGCGTGCAAACTGGATGGCGAGATTATTCGACTCCAGCGACTTACTGTCTGTCTGCTTGGGACGCCTTGGCCGATGGAATCGACATCGCTGGTCGTAGCCCTCGATATAGTACTCCTTTCCGCCTTCAACCCAGATGGGAGTGGGACCCGCATCGATCTGCACACCCGCAGCGGGTGCGCACGTGGCATGGAAGGAACGCGTGCACTTCGTGGCGCAACACTGGAAGCAGGCCCCGCGCTTCGAATGACAATAGACGCATTTGAGGTTCAGACGCTCGCGATTGATATCGCTCACGCCACACACCTTCTCCCGACCGTTTTCGACCGCGATCCACGTCTCGGGAATGTGCATGGCGCAGATGCGATGAGCTTGCTTGCCATTGTCGGTTGGAAGCAGCACATCCCAGCTGACGTCGTTGGGACACAGGACGCAGGGCTCCTTAGCAGCGGAGCGGATGCGGATCTTGAGGCGCTTAGTCTTGCGCGGCCCTTTCGTCTTGGTCTCTTCTCGCGGGCGCTTGCGCGACTTCGGTTTGTTGGATGTCGGCTCCTCGACCACCTCTTCTTCGGACTCATCGTCGGTGACTTCCACCCACTCTGGTGTGGGCTCACCGCGCAGCTTGCGCTCAATCTCTTCGACATCGACCCACACACTATCTTCCTCGCAGTTGCACTTCTTGGCGATGCGGCCATAGTTGAGCCACTCCTCAGTGGCAAAGTTGACTGATTCGGCGCAGTTGTACCCGAGGTTGAAACCCGAGTGATAACCATACGGATACGTAATGACGAACTCGCCCTCGTAGTGTACCAGCCGGTTAACGGTGATGTTGAACTGTGCCTTGAGCTTCTCGGGCGAAATGAGATACGTCTTGTGGCGCAAGAACTGGTCACAATGCTTTGCATCATTGGGCCAGAGCGTACGCATCGCATGTTCGAAGCGGCGCGCGTCTTCCTGCGAGATGCTGTACCACTGCTTCGGTGCACCGAAGTGGATGTAGTTGATCGAGTACAGGTCCATGTCTTCGAGATGCCACGAGAACGTCGCCTTCCACATTCCGAGGTAGAGGTACGTGGTGTTGACGCCAGGGACCTTCGTACCGAGGACATCGAGCAAGTTCTCAAGATGTGCGACGTTCCAGCTTGTGGTCCTTTCGTCAAACAGCGATCCAGGCATGTCAGCACCGTACATTGGCTGCCCGTAGTTTAGAGTTTTCCAGTAGATCTCTTCAAGCTCGCGGCAACGCTCCGGTGTGTACTCGTTGACATTCTCCAAACGGTAGTCAAAGCCCTCGAACGCATTCTCGTCAACCTCGTTCGTCTCGCGAAGGTTATTCATACGCCGCGAAGACACGGACTTGGATTTGGGCTGGCGGCCGCGCTTCTTTGTCTTATCCTTGACATCTTTGGTTTGCTTGACGCCCTTCTCAACAAAGTCTGGGTCCTCGTCTTCGGAGGGAGGAGTAGGCGCCTGCTCTTCATGGGGCAACGGGTGCTTACGAGGTCGGCCGCGCTTACGAGGGGCATCCGAGGTGTCCTGCTTCGTTGGGGCAGGCTTGGGGGGTGGGACATAGACCGTGGACTGGTTGGTTTGACGTGCAGGGCGACGCCGCTCGCCACGCTTAGCGGGAGGCTGGTGATTTGATTCCTCACAGAGCGCCTTCCATTGCGGCAGATTGTACGAGCGCTGCTTCTCAATGTTCGCTTGTGTATAGGTGCCGTACGTTCCGCCGAATTCCTGGGTAATTGGGTTCTTGACCTTTATGGTCTTGACGGCCTGATCGAGCTGGGGGAGCGAGTCGGTCCTGGATAATCAGCTTCATATCACCGAACGGCAGATGCAGCGTACCACTCCTTGGGCGGGATAATCTTCACGATGCCCGACTTCATGCCGTACTTGTTGATCTTATCAACAAACCTCTTGAAGCTCCGGAACTGTGCCATGGTCTATTCGGTCAGCGTGTTGACGACTCGTCGCAAACTCGAATGATGCGCCGCACGGGCCTAGGGCGAGACATACCGGCTTGAAGATTGGAATCTTGCCATCCCCAAAGTAGTGATCCGGCTCAATCTCACCAATGTCCTCGTTATCGTCCAGCTCAAGGTCCGCAAGGTTGCCTATGGGCTCCAGCTCGGAGAGCTCCGAAGATGAGTCGTCGTGGCGGTGGTCCTCGCTCGTCGGAGGAGTAAGGACGCGGTTCGAGTTCGCAACCTGCTCATCGCGAGCTGTCACACCGTCGGAACCTGCGTCAGCAGCAGCGCCCTTGGGCGACAACGGCGGATCTGTATCCATGGCGGCCGGCGACAGTGCGCTGGACGCCATCGTCGGCGCAAGCGGGGCTAGGGGTTGAACGCGGGCCGTAGCTGCAGCGCGGGGCAGGGAACGGGTAATCGTATGGACTTCTCAGTTTGCGCGAGGAACGACGAAGAATGCGGGCGGAAACGAACGGCTAGGTCGACTGATGGAACTGGTCGAGGTTGGACGATGTCGCGGAGCGGATCGCACGACCGGGATGGAGCCTCAGGCACTAAGGTTGGCGCTGCGCTGGGGAAGCAAGCGAGGCAGCAACTCTGCAAGGATGATCTGAGTGGTGGGAGGTCAACTTGGTGGCGAGATGCAAATGCTGCATATGCCGAGGAGATAGATCAACCGCGAACGAGGAGACGGTGCAAAAATGCGGAGATGCAGACGTCGAGATTTGCAGCGCAATAGAGGTAGAGGATGGGGTTGAAGATGAAGATGAGCCTCAGGGTGAAAAAGAGGGGGAGGGTGAGGGTGAGGGAACGGAAGAGGAACAGAAAGAGGGGGCAATCGCAGCTAGCAAAAGTGCAGGCACCCTCGCATGGCGAGCGAGTGAGCGCTTGCTGAAAAACGATGATGTCGTAATTTATTTGGCGATGCTACAGCAATGCTGCTTCGGATGGGCGATTCACCTCTTCAGACACTGTCGTCCGCGGTGCTTCTCTCAGAGGACTCAGATTCCCCCACTGCAAGCGTTGTTTGCCTTGGCATTCCCCCAGATTGAATCCGCGCTTGCATCACTCTATTCCGCCACAATCTGGGGGTGCAGCCACACATTTTGGTGCGAACGACTCGAAGATCATCGGCCCGGTCTACTGATAAGTGGGGGCGGCTCTGTTACTATCGAGAGGTGATACTTCTGCCGACCGTGACCATTCCCTCAATCTCACTTCAATCGTGGTACGGAGCACAGCCGAGGAGACGAACTCGTCGTGTTTGACACTGGCAATGGTTACTCTACCCGGCCTCGGCAGCCAGTCCGCTGTCCATCTGCACTGCACCAGCTGCACCTCAGCCTTGGGCCAGCCTCGTGTTCTCCTTTACCCCATTAAATAGTACTTGATTTTGTCTACGTACGCCTCCACCTGTTGCCCGGCCACATCTGATCCCACCCACCCGTAACTACCAGTTCCTCCTACAGACCCCAATAACCTAGGTATATTCGTTCCACACAGTTCCGCGCTATGCAAACGCCTTCGATGAGCAGTCAAACACTTTTTGCACCCGCTCGAGTGCAAGGGTCAGCACCTGCACCCGAAACAGAAAACAAGCAGAACACGACCAATGACCAAGAACACCAGCCCTGCCCAAAAGGCCAGACCAAAAGAAGGGGAATCTCAGACAGCGCCGGCTGGGTGATGACAGATAACAGATAGCAGATGAAATGGCGATGATAAACAATGGCGACGATAAAAAGGGCAATGATAACAATGCAGCAAAAGACAGACGCAGATAGACCCAGGTAGAGCAGACACGGTACAGGGCATAGAAGCGAAAGATGCCGAATGAAGAGTCAAATGCTTGGAGTACACACAGAGAAGACCGAGCCTGTACATTAGTATGTCATCACAGATCCACTTTTCCAGCCTCCCGCGCTCCTCAATATTGACAATCCCCGTTCAACGCTAATCACCTCGGTACTCGAATCTCAAGATCCACACATGCCTCTACTGCGGAGGCTTTGGCGGAGCTTGGCCTCCCGCGGACGAATCACCACGGCCACGTCCACGATCGCCTCTAAAACCGCGGCCACGGCCACGAAAGTCGCCACGGAAGCCACGACCGCGACCCTCGCCACGGCCACGACCGCGGAAGGCACCACGGTCACCGCGATCGTTCATGTAGTTGCCACGACCCCGACCCCGACCATTGCCAACTTCGTGAAAGCCGTCGCCGTTCGTCGTGCCGACTGCCGATGGCGGAGCCGGGGTACCCGCCGCCGCGAGGGTCGATGACGGGGTCGTAGGGGTGCCGGGGGTTTGTGTGTCCGGAGCGCTGTTGGTGGATGATGGAGCGGCAGCCGGAGTGGCAGCCGGGGTAGCAGCCGGAGTTTCAACTACGGGATGGACGAATTCGTAGCTCTCCGCCAGACTGTCCTCGGGTTTCTTCTCGAGCAAGTCCTCGGCGACCTGGTTGCCGGCAGTGGACACGCTAGCGTTTGGCGGGGCAGGAGCCTCCAAGACCACTTCGTCTGTTTCGTTCGCCTGAGGAGTGTCAAGTTCGTGCAGACCGGCAGCAGCGATCGTTGGATCGACGCTCGACTCCAGGGGCGCCGGCTGGGAGGGTGCAGCTTCAGCGACTTCCTCAGGAAGTGGAGTCTCGAGTAGCGCTAGCTCCCTAACGCGGTGGTCTGCAATCTCAGCTACGCTCTGACAACACTGCGATACGGAAATCACACTTACACGGCACTGTGGTTGGCACGCCGTCGATAGCCGGCACCAGCTCGTCCACGCCGTCGATGAGCTTGTGGGCCGCGGCAACGGCCGTGTGGTCGCCAGCATACACCAGCAGCAGGACACCCTCGAAGGCTTTCCCTTCATCGCTGAGGTCCTCCTCTTCGTTGCCACGCCGACGCGCCGCTGCAGATAGGAAGCGCGAGAACACCAGCATGCGGTCCTTGAACAATTTTACAGCATTTTCGAGTGCCTCGGCCTTGGCCGACTTGCGCACCTTTGCCAGCTCCTCGGCGTGTCGAGCGACCAGCTCCTCCTTGTCCTTGGTCGCCTGGGCTTGGAAGTCGGCCTCGAACTTCTTGAACTGCGCAAGCTGTTCCTCAAACTGCGCCAGCTGAGCCTGAAGGCCAGGCTTCTTCTGGGCCTGAGCCTTTTGGTCGGCGTTTATCTTGCGCGCGGCGACCAGCTCGTCGAGTGACTGGTCTGGGTTTTCTTCGATGATCTTGTCAACTTTCTGCATGAGATTCTGGGTGCGTTAGTAGGGTGCAAACGCGTCACAAAGACGATGCTCACGAGTTTCTTGTTGACGTTGCGGATATTCCTACGACTGTCAGCTTGCCCGGGCCCCCAACGGCCAACTCACTTCTGCAACTCGCGGATCATCGGGTGCTCGGAGCCTTCAGACCCATCTGGCTTCGTACCGCCGGCGTCAGAACCCGCATAGCCCCCGCCGTTTGCGTTGCCCGCGCCCGCAGCCTCGGCCTTGGACTTCTTCTTGCGAGCCGACTTCGACTCATTTGTCGGGGCCGGGTGGGTAGCTGTGTCGGAAGCCATTTGGGATACGAGTGAATTTAGGTGCGCGTTTATTGAACGTTTGCTTGGAAGAGTTGCGATAGGTGGAGGTGCAGTGGGGGTTGGGAAGGTGGGAGAGGTGGACTTGAGGGCGAGGAGTGGAGTAGAAGCAGATGGTCGTGAATCGAGTGGTGTTTGTGGACGATGCCTGTTTGCCTGGCAACCTGAATGCTCCGCGATCCGCTTGGCGGGAGCTCTGACCACTTGGTGGATTTGCCACTCGAGATGCGGGGAATTACGCAGTGAGGTCTATTAGGCTTGCTATGCTCAGATCGGGCTGCTCTTGTTCTCTCTTTATATTGGTATCTTTAGCCCGATGAGAAGATATATTAGGCGAGACTTTGTGCCTCGTGCGTTTGTGTACGATTTTGAAAGATTTCTACAGATTTTGAGGCGTATCGGACAAAGAATGGGTTTCACGTTTCATTGGTCGTGACATCACAACCGAATTGGCAAAGAGAATGAACAACGGAAGGCACATCAAACTCCATTACTCTCTACAGCTGACCTCCCGCCAAAGCATCAACAAAGCATATTAGGCATACCCGCAGAATACCAGCATGCATGCAGCCATCCCAGCCAGATGTCGTTGAAATACGTGAGGAAAGAGCATCATATTCATGCGCCGTCGCCCCGACTATCGTCAAGTCGCCCCCGTCATCCAAGCAAGCAGCTGCTGGCCCGGGAGACAGCCGTAATAGAAGAAGTACACATCGTCAAACGCCGACCCGAACAGCGACAGCCCACGCAAACCTAGCAGCAGTTGCCCTTCTTGGCGTCCGTATCCGACGGCTTGCTAATCTCGATCACCTTGCGCTCGCCCGAGGGCATGGCACCACCTGCCTCGTTCTGGTCGAGGGCTTTGCTGGACACGATGCGGTAGATTTCTAGGGGCGTCAGTGGGAGTGATGGAGGTTATGGATCATGATAAAAGGATAGAGTACGAGGAATGAAGGGCGGTATAGAAGGGCAATGCCATACCTGTGAGGATATTCTGGAAGGCAAGTTCGACGTTGGTGGCATCAAGTGCGGATGTTTCGATAAACGACAGGTTGTTCTCGCCTGTGCGTGTCAGTGGGGTCCGAGCCGATGCAGTCTACATACTAGCAAACTGCTTGGCCTCCTCGGTCGGTACCGCGCGGAGGTGCCGCAAATCGCTCTTGTTTCCCACCAGCATGATGACAATGTTGCTGTCTGCGTGATCCCGCAGCTCCTTCAACCACCGAGTGACGTTCTCGTACGTCTGGTGCTTGCTGATGTCGTAGACAAGCAGCGCCCCGACCGCACCACGGTAGTACGCCGAGGTGATGGCAC
Organism: Trichodelitschia bisporula; assembly: GCA_010356995.1. Taxonomy (NCBI): domain Eukaryota; kingdom Fungi; phylum Ascomycota; class Dothideomycetes; order Phaeotrichales; family Phaeotrichaceae; genus Trichodelitschia; species Trichodelitschia bisporula. The sequence goes on along the minus strand of ML996704.1, from coordinate 31,373 downwards.
GGTAGCGCTCCTGCCCCGCCGTATCCCAGATCTGCGCCTTGATAGTCTTGCTATCGACCTGGATGCTACGCGTCGCAAATTCGACGCCGATAGTCGACTTGCTGTCCAGGTTGAACTCGTTCCGCGTGAAGCGGCTCAGCAGATTCGACTTGCCGACACCGGAGTCACCGATGAGCACCACTGATAGATTCGTTAGGGTGCGTTTCTCAATGCCTGAGGTACAAGTTACCTTTGAACAGGAACTGCGGGGTTGTTAGCAGGCCCGGGCGCTGGGCGGTGGAAGGGGGATGCTCACATCATACTCATCGTTTGCCATGGCGGCGACCTGAACGCGGGGGTTTTACGGTAGAGTCTGGGGTGTGGAAGTGGTTTTTGGGCGATAGGCTAACAGGCAACGTGGTGAGGGTGGATGCGGTCTCGGGATAAGGAGTAGACGGACGGCGCTGCCTGCTGGTCGGGGAGCGGTGGAGGCGAGCTCGGGGTGCCAAGCGGTCACGTGTATCCTTTGTCACCACTCACTGCACTTCATCAAAGTTGGTTGTTAACTGCCTCTTCCAGCGCGACGGCTTTCAGACCATTACGACGGCGGTGGGATGACGACCTGCAGACGGCAAACGCCAGACGGAACTCAGCTGGTTGCCGTCAATATCGACGGCATTGCAGCATGACGACTGAAGAACGCATCTCATCCACAGCACGAGCACAAAAATACCTTTGTTATGAGCAGCATGTCCGCATCCGATCAGTGGCATCTCTCGCTCATGCGATATAGCCCGCCCAAGCTAGTGTGACATTGAGGGACATATATTGAGCGCATCGCTGGAGGCCGAGGCCTGTCTTTGGCTGCATGTAGACTGCATGCTGCAATCGACAATACGTGGCTTTCTTGTGTGGCCAAACCAGCTTCGAACTTCACCGCGCGGTGCCTCCGCATTGTAGGTCAATATTGCACAGGGCCAACACCGGACATTGTCAACACAGGATGATCAAATTCTTCAGGCTCAGGGCCGGTGCATGCACAAACTATTCAAAGGCGACGCATCGCCAGGCCTTGGGTGGTCGGCCGAGCAGGCCAGGCGTTGGCGGCTCCCTGAGAGTTTCAGGACGGATCGGCTTGAGCCAGTGGAGGACTCGTGAACGAGGTTCCTTGATGAGCGATCGATTCGCGCTGGGATGGATCGGAGTTATAAGAAGAGACATGGCGTAGACGAAGAAGCTCTCAGGGGAATTCAGTGATTCTGGTTCTCTATTCTAAACGGGGCTTCCTTCGTCTGTTCTCGCCGTTTGTTTCTCGACTCGCTTTCTCGAACCGTTTCTGCCTGAGGCATCAACTACATCATCACGATCACGGGATATCGGCACCCCGAGCATCGCAAGTGTACCGGTACAAGCAGTCAACATCTCGGTCAACCTCATTACGCTTCCAGTACGATCCCTTTCTCTTCATGCCGTGACGTGCCTGCTGTCTTAGGCTGCTCCTTTGTCGAATGTCTTGCATCCGTCCTGTCCATCCTGGGGTCCACTTGCTCCTTCGCCCTGTCTTGCTCCGCCCTTTGTTGACATTCCCCAAGCGATAAACATCCGTATTGGCTCAATAATCCTCCTTTGAAGGCTTGAAGTGGAATTTGTCTCCCCGCCAACATGTTGCATCTGCATTCTGCTCCTGCATGCGAGCTAAAAGCAGATATGATGGCTGACGGTTTCACAGCTCCTGCGCGGCTCTTCCCACGATCGACCGGCGGTTCTCGGACCTTGAGTTCTCACCACAGCGCGCGCATCCCCACATCCGGAAGTTGACGCTGATTCGACAGCTCGTGCTCAAAATTCATTTAAGAGCTGCGAGTTGGCGCGCGTTGATTGGCCAATTCATACAGCCGCGCCCCCACGAACGCGTCCACGAGCGCATCGCGAAAAAGACTAGGGCGTTCTCGAGCGCGGTCATCGTTCGCCTCCTTATCTTAACTCGATCTCGAGCCGCCTCCGCTCCCCGCGCTTGTCGATTGTCGATTCTTTCCCGCTGTCGTCCGTCTTTGCCGACTCTTTATTCATCGTTGGCCTTGATTGATCGTCAGGAAGGCCAACGCACTCCAGATCCAATTTCCGCGCACGACCACTTGTGTGCCTGGCGGTAGGGCTACGGGCGGGGCCGTTGGTTGTGCTAGTTGACACTCCTGCATGCATTGGCTTGCATAGTCACGTCTGCGCTCGACCACTCGTTGACCGCCAGAGTCTCCTGAGCTCCTCTGAAGAGAAAGCCGGCGCGCTCTTTGGACTTGCAATTCTTTCTTCAACTCTGTTCAACATTCATACTCTCAGGGTGCAGTCTCTCGCTCGCCCTCGTGGCAGTCGCTCTTTTGGCATGTTCATCTTCTCGTCGCTCTTTTGACACGGCTTGGCCTTTTGTTCTTTTTGTTTAATGTTTGATCGACCTGCGAACCCCGCACAGTAATTTTCAAAATGTCCACGGCTTCGCGCTCCCCTTCGCGATCCCCAAGACGCTCCCCCGCCTCGCCCAAGCGAAATGTGCTGCATCAGCGCTCCGACTCAGAAAAAAATGCGAGCACGCCGACTATCCGCATCGTTGCCGATCCGGGAGCCTATTCGAAGTCGCCGTTTCCATCGCACCCGTCGCAAATTTTAACTCCTTATGCGGACCGGGGCCGTCCCGTTTCAGATGAAAACTCTCCCGCCAATCCGCCGCCGAAGACCGTCGACCGCAAGACGCTGGTGCCCGAACCGCTGGCTTCGCACAGGCACCGCGCGTCGGCGGCGAGCGCACTCTCCGACGATAGCACCCTTATTGGCAGTACCTCGCCCTACCTGGACCAGTTTGCCGATGATGGAGATGAGCGCGCACGAGCCTCGCTACCCCCGCTACCCGAGGATCCATCATTAGAGTCGAAGGGGGATTCATTAGAGGAAAAGGCAGCTGCACCCAGCCGCCCGACTATCCGCGCAGTGACTCCCTCCAATGAGCCCCCCCTGGCCACGAAACAGTCGCAAGTGTCCCTCTCTTCGTCGACCTCGACAGAGACCATTACCAGCAAAAAGCGCTCGGCCAACTACGTTATCTTTCCGTCATCGTCGCCTCCGCCGACGACTCCGTCGGTGAGAGGTTTTGGATCTGGCCGCCGTCGAAGCAGTGGCACTGGCCGCGTCCCGGCGCTGAAAGAGTCGTTCGAGTCGCTCGCCTACTCGGACGCATCGTACACATCTGCGGCCGACCGCCCGCGCTCGTCGTCCCAACCCGCCCCGCGTCCCGATAGCAGGCTCCAGTATCCCATTGTCCGGCCGCCGTCCGCGAGCGGCTCGTGGGCCGAGGTCTCGCGGCCATCGACGGCCACCGCCCCGCGAATGACCGACGTGCCCTTCCGCGTGCAACAATGGAGCTCGCGCCTGTCGACAATCGCATCCGAGTCGGACCGCAACTCGCAGTCGCTAGACTCGCGAAACTCGTGGGGTCGCCGCCGGCGGACGATCGGCAGCGATGGCGTGGGTGTGCTGCCGTCGCCGAGCGAAGAGGCCACGTTTTCGGTGGGCAGTGGCGTGTTAACGGGCCCGCCGAGCGAGGTCTCGATTCCGGCGCCGCTGTTTGCCCGCGGCCGCGACTCCGAGGAGGGGGATGACACGCTTGGCGAATTGCAGTCTCCGACGCTGAAGGCGCAGCGCTCGTTTCGGTTCGCGCAGGCACGCGAGTCGCGCCCGGGGTCGGCGGACAGTGCGCAGTCGCATGCGTCGCAGATGAGCTTTGGAGGGGAGTTGTGTTGGGCACGGTACGTCACTGTCTCCACTTCCTGTCGACCCGCACTGACGAACAGACAATACTACGCCAACGGCGAACCTGTGCCAGTGCTGACATCGTCATCCTCGGTTGATGTTTCTCTCGGACGAATAGACACGGCGACGAGCGGGACGACAAGCAGCCCCACGAGCGACACCTTTCCGCAAACTATATTCGTACCACGCAACCGGCCGCGCCAGAATGCTCCCCGGCCTGAGACTAGCGAGACTACAGGAACCGCGGAGACCGCAGAGACGGTAGACACTGCGATGCAGACGGACGCGACGCCGCCGCAGCGGCAGCGCTCTGCAACGGCGCCGTCGATATACGCGCCCCAACTGCACCGCGACCGGCGCACGACTGCCATGTACACACCGTGGCGCGCGCCGTCGTTGGACGAGCCCTTTATTGGCGGGCTGATGGGCCGGACGAACAGACAGGTTGTGCTCTTTTGCCTCGGATTCCTTTGTCCTTTAAGTGAGTTGCTGCACTAATCTTGTTGTCTTCGGCTGCTGACAGTTCAGTGTGGATGCTCGGTGCCCTCCTGCCTCTCCCCGCGCGACCCGCCGAGTTTCTTTCGCCCGATATGACCCACAGTACCACGGAGATTGGCGAAGCGCATGGCCAGGTGTACGCGCACAACGCCGTTTCGGAGGTCAGCCTTGCGAACGAGAAGCGCTTCCAGAAGGCGCGATGGTGGCGGAACGCCAATCGAATATTGTCCGTGGTCGGGCTGTTGATCATCGGCGCTGTGGTGAGTACTGACCCTGATCGACGTGCGTGCTGTTCTGACCGTGTCCAGATTGCCCTTGCTGTTGTCGCGACGCGAATGTGATGGCTGTTGTGCCATCTTCCCTGTTCAGATCTCTTGTCGATCCGGTCATCCCTTCATCCTTGGGGCGATCCGGCGATTTCACTACCTTACGACCTCTCGATCCCCCCCCTGCTCTCTCTCTCCTCGCGACCATCCCACGCCGTTTCATCCCACTCTGGATCCTCTTTCAATCAACCCTGAAGATTACGCTTCCCACGCTCTCTCAGCCTCTCTCTAAATCTACGAATTACCATTTGTCGACTAACGACCCACACTCGCTGAAACGACTCACCACCACACTCGCTGAAACGAACTCACCGCACTCGACCACACCCGGTCACCAAAATACTGTCTTTTCTCTTATCCTTCTCTGCCAAACTTTACGATGCCGCATGGCCATTTCATTTCTAACGACCGCATTGCTTTTTCAGACATGTTTCATCCAACGAAATGATTCACGAGTTTTGCCTGACACGTCTCGCACGAAATCAGGCTATACACCTACATTAGAATGTTCGCAACTATTTTTCCCCAGCAGCGACTGTTTGGCGCTGCAAAACGTGCATGACACGATATCACGGCCACATCACCATTTGTATGTGTTTAATGGCAACTGTGGGCCCGCTTTCTTGAATGTAATTGCTTCAGCTTTTGGATAACGGGGGGGAGGATGATCAGCGAAATGCTGGATGCGAGGATGTTTGTACGGATTATGGTGGCCCGTTTAGTGCTGGGGCGCTACAGTAGTTTACGGAGGTCAATGAAGCTTCGGAACGTTTGAGCAGCGTGACTTGTGACAGCTGTCCGAGACCAATGCCGTCGGAGTGTCCGCGATGGAACGAGAGGAAATCCTAGCGGAGCAGCGACCTAAGTAGCCCCCCAACCCCTTGCTATCCAGCTGGGCCGCCATCCGAGGACCTGGACTGCAAACCCGAACCACAACGCCGTGCAACGCAGTCTCCACTCCCAACCCAACAGAAGCCAAATTCACGCGATCCCAGCCTGCACCTCACTGCCCACCCCAGCCCGGCCCAATCCCCTATCCCAGCTCCCCCGCATACGCATGACCCACCACCCCCATCCCCGGCCCTCGCATGGGGAGCACACGACCCGCGACCGCGGGCGTCGCTCCGTCGGCGCGGGGGGGCCGGCGGCTCGTTCTGCAGCTGCTGTATGGTGGCTGCAGCTGGAGTCCGGACGCATACTAGTCACAGACTGCACGCGGCGATCGGGGCTTATATCACTTCGGACTGAGTACATGAGAGGGGTAAGAGAGCGACAGGAGGGCGACGATCTCCGTCGTTCGTCTTCACCTGCTCACTGTATCTGGTCATTGAGGTTGAGAGGAAAGGTGTGAGGAGGCGGGTGTAACCTCGATCCTGCGCGCGCACGCCTTGATCGTGGGGAGAGGAGCACGAGTCGCGCCTGCATAGAACCGAGGCGGAAGGTTTGAACGGACTGGGGAGCTCAGCTGAGCCGCAGGTTCGCAGGTACGCAGGTAGGTACTACGCCCTGTGTAGGGCGAAACGGCAGCGCGATGAGTGAGAGGGACGAGAAGGAGACCAGACGCATACATCCCGCGTCGAGTGCCGTATTCGTCCCAGAAGAAGCACAGAAGTTGATCGGGAGAACGCCAAGCCACCCGCTCTCAAAAAAACGTACAACACAACCGAACAAAGGGGCCCATCGTGCTCGCGTGCCGAACCCAGTGCGCGGCAGGCAAATTACACTTACGCGGGCCTAACGCGCGACGGCGGGAGCTGCATGTGCATGACCGCGTCTCGCACAGTTCGGCAGGTTTTCTCCGCTGCGCAGCGCTGCGCGCAGGCCGTTCGTGCCGCGTCGTGGGCACGTCGTGCAGGCGGCGTGCATGTGTACCTGCATGGAAGGGTGCTTGGAAGGCATGTTAGCGGCGGCTTAGGTGTTGAGGGACGGGGGGACTTTGAGTTTCGGCTCATGTGATAATCACTGGAAACGGAACGCATTGTGGATCGCGAGGTCGTCGCGGAGTCGTTGTATCGTATGATACTTGTGTTGTGTTGCGTTGTTGTTGTTGCTGTGGTCCTCTCCTCGCGGCTCCCGTCACGCCCAGACAGAAACCCCCGTCCCCAACGGCCCACCCTCCGGCCCCCATGGGGACCACGCCCATCCTCCGCCACGTGGAAAACGCTTGCCACAAACTCCACCACCCGCCTTCCCCATCCAGCCCACTCCACTAGCTCACCACAACGTGCATGTTTAATTGTAATCATCGCCCTCCAATGCCTCACCCCACTCCTCCCCTCCCCGGCGTCCACAGCCCCGGAATCCCGCTCCCACAACCCGTGTGTCACGGCCGGGCCGGCGGCGGCGGCTTCGATATCCAGCCCGCGGGTGGGATGCGCAGCGGAAGAAAATCAAATACCCGCCGCCGGCGCGGCAGGTGGCGATCGGCTGGGGCTCAGAGCAGCTCCTCGCGCGTCCCTACCCACGCTGGTGACATTCGCACCCACCCCGAGGTAGACGCGCGCAATATTGCCTAGTATGCACGATGACGGGTAGAATATTGGAGCAGCTGCAGCGGCTCTCGTACTGGCTCCCTCGCCGATTCGCACGCAGACTCGCGCTCGCAGACGCAGACTCCGCAGCCCCTTTCTACCCGCGTGGCGCGGCCTGCGTGCATATGCATATATGCACCGCCGGCCTTGCGGAAGACCATTGCTGCAAGCCGGGGGGCGTGCGTGCAGTTAATCTTAATCGGAGTCCCAACATCCCATTCCCTTCTTACCAAAGCACCCTCCCCTCAGCAAGTGCAGCATCGCTCGTGGGTGTGCGTTGTCAATGTCGATGGCTAGCCACCGCCGAAGGCACGACGTCGCTTTAAGCTCCCATGGCACCCCCCATCACCGCCGACCTCCCACACTCGCGCGGCCGGCGAATGGGCGGGACCCAGCCCGCGGCTGACGCCCGGCGCACACCATTGGTCCGCGGGCCGTGTCTGGCTTCGGGCAATTTAGCCTTGCGACGAGGCGGCCGGGTTGTTCCGCTGGTGGTCGTTGGTGGAATGACCGCGCGGCGCCCCTCTATATCAGACTGCGCCATCTGCAGGAGGAGTCTTGGAGTGAAAGGCTGCGTGCACTGCTCCTCGTGGACACTTACTCTGCTACCTCGGGTTTGCGATCCGCAGGTAATGGAGCATAGGCTTGACGCGTGCAATGGCTACGGTGTAAAGTTGAGAGTTAGATAGAAGACGAGGAAGAGGAGAGGGGAAGAGATTCTCGAGACTAAATACACTGTTAATGCCAAGTACCTCATATGTTCTTTCCTCCCACCATGCGCACATTACATCATGTTCCTTGTTCCTTCTTGTCTAGCAATGCTCCTTGTCTCTACATCAGCGGAGCCGCGCCAAACGCTGCACGCTCCAAGCGCGGCCCATGAACACGAGCATGCGGCTCAGGAGCCCTACGAGCCGCGGCGGGTTTGACAAAATAAGCCGCCCTAGCAGCTCCGGCAGGAGTGCCTATCCATGATCCGCATCGCGTTGAAATTAGCATAGAAGGGCCACAGAACACATTCGCGAAATGAGGCCAGCCAAGATGCTTAGCGAAGACTGCCCTACCGCGTGTGCCGCTGCTATTTCTTTTCCCAGCCGCTGGAGACTTGACGTGGGCGGGAAACGCTGCGGAAACCCGCTTGCCAAAGGGAGAGGACCGTGGGGTGGGGGTTCCACAATCCTCACACTCAGCGTTATCTTCACTGAGGAACCGAGCACACCTCGTAAAGATCAAGCGATCCTCGCACAAAGTGATCGCAACCCGATCTCGTCGCACAGCGGCCCAGCCGCCCTAGCCCTCGCAACCGGGTTACGCAGGCAGTGCTGCCATGAAACGCGCGGGCCGGCCGGAAACCGGGGTATGTAAGAACGTGGAGGCCACGTTCCCGCCTTGCGAGATCGCTCTTCAAATGATGCTCCTTTCGCGGAATGCTGATGCTGCCAACTGCCAGTCTATTCTCCCCACGAGTTAATATGAGTACATATGGACATAATCACCGGCGCAACAGCCGGGTTCCGTGCTCGAAGTGTCTCCCCATTTCCGCACCGGAAATAAACTCCGTCTCTTCTTGTCGCGAGGTGCGCACACGCACTAATATACATTTGGCCGCATCTCGGGGAGATGGGCAGCTGCCGTGACTGTTGGTACATAAAACATTAGAAATACAACACAGACAAGATGCCAGAACATATTATGAGAGGAAAAGGAAAAACCCAGGTATAAAAACAAATGCGGTGACGGCCATACATCGCTCCTTTTTTTGGTGACGCATCATGGTATCGTTGCGAAGGGAAAAAAGAGGGTGTCGTCGTGACTACGTGAAATAGCATCGTGCCGTCGAAATGTAAAACGCCTCGAATGTTGCAAAAGACCGCCGTCGTGACTTGCGCCGGGCTTGTAGCGCCATGATTACAGCGTCGTTGTCGTTCTCCGTCTCCTCGCCATTTCTCGGTCTGATCATCATATCCGCTCTTCACCATTCTCCATCTCATAATCATCTGTCTCACCATATCTGCATCTTATAATCATCTCCATCTCCCCATTAATTCTCCCTCTCATCACCACTTCCGTCTCCTCATCATTTCACATCTCTCTCTCCCATAACCGTATCGTTCCACGTCCGGCTCCTCATTCCTCTCGCCTCTTCATCACTCTCCCTGGCCGCCGTCAGTGCCGGCCCTCCCACAAGCGGCGTACGTGTCGTCTCTGAGCGCGTCGAAACCGACGCCCTGCGATCCCGGGGCGGGGAATCGTACCCTGTTGGCTGTTGCAGCAGGCTCTCACGTCGGGGGTCAAACCTCGGCGGCGCCTCCTCTGGTGGATGCTTCGCTGGACGCCCGCGACGCCGTTTCCCGTTTGAACCGCCGGAAGTCTCCTCTGGCGGCGGTATTTGAGGCGTCGACGAAGTGGGGCCTGGAGTTCCGGGCGGGACAGAATACGGTTCCAGAGGGGTCTGTGCCAACGGCTGTTGCGGTGGATAGGACAGGGACGAGGACTGCTGGAACTCGGAGCGTGCGCGCAACTCCTCGGCCTGTTGGCGCTTGCGCTCTTCCGCCTCTTTTTTTGTCGGCCGGCCGCGCTTCTTGCGGGGCTCGCCAAGAGCGGGCGTGGGGTCGGCGAGCGGCGACTGCGGTGGCTGAGAGGGGTAGGTGTGCGAAAAGCGAGGGTCACCGGGCGGCGGCGGAAAGGTGGGGGCCGACTTGGGGGCGATGGGCCGGCGGCCGGTCGGCATGTAGGTGTCGCTGGGGAGGGGGCGTTTGGGCGGGCGAGTCTCGGACGAGGAGGCCGCGGGCATGATGGACGCAGTGAGCGGAGCAGAGCGCGGCGTCCTGGTGCGCTGCGAGAATACGTTTTGACATGATCGAACAGTGCGGCCTGCTTTGGCGCATCAGTAACTGCGTCGGTTGGGGGAGGCTGGAAGCTTGACTGATCTCACCATTAGGAAGTACCAGGTCCTCCCAGTTCGGCTCGATGCGGTCGCTGCGTATGCGGTCAAAGAGGATCTCGCTTGCGCTCCGCGACACCGAGGAAGTCCGGAGGATCTCAGAGGCGAGGTGAACCTGCCGATGTTAATTTTGAGTTTTGGGGAGCCCGAGGACTGGGGAACGTGAACGCGGTGATACTGACTATTTCATTTTCGTCCCACGGCCTTTCCCGCGTGTCTTGTTGACTAGCGGGGAACATGGCGAGGGAGCGGGAAAGAAGGAGAGACCCAGGCAGAGCGAATGTACAGCCGGGGAAGGGAAGTGGAAGAAGTACAGAGGGAGGGACAAGAAGACAATGCGACTTCGCGCCCAAGAGCATCAGAATGCGCGCGGTACCGCCGGCGCGAAGGCGGGTAGTGATGGTGGTGGTATTTTGATGGGGTGGGGGATGGGGGGGGGGTTCGAGGAGGCGGGTGGGGGTGACTGTTGACGCTGGTGACCACGGGGACCAGTCGAGGGGCTGAATGATTTGAGAAACGCAGCAAGAAACGTTTGACAAGATGTAGCTAAACGAGGGGAAGAAATCGAGTGGTACTGGGTTATACTGGGCAGAGCTCTAAAACGGGAGAACGAAAGGATGATAGTTGGACTCCGATGGCGGTTCGGCGGCGGGTTCGGCGGGCAGCAAAGGAAAGGCTGCAACGGTCATGACGCGCAGGTAGCTGGAGCAGCGGCTGGAAGAAGACAGAGCTGCGAATGGAGCAGAGCTGCCATTGAAAGGCTGCTTGGGGCCTTTGGGGTGTAGACTGCGGAGGAACAAAGAAAAGGACCTGGGCCTTGGGGGGGGAGGAAGGGTGGGGAGGATTGGGGGGGGGGGGTGGAAGAGGGGAGGGGAAGGGACGGGGGGGTGGGAGGTCGGTAGGCCGACAAGCAAGAAGAGAATGAGAATGCTGGAGAAAGGTGAGAGGATTGTGTGAGCGTGTGTGTGCGGAAAAGTAGTGAGTGATGCAGCTCTCTGGAAATTGCATGGGCCGAATGCACCTCCAAGGGATTGCGTGCATATAGCTAGTGCCGCCACCATCTAACTGGGCGCGTCGAGCAGAACAGGTGTCGCGATAAGTACCACGGTACTTTGGACCGGGTTTGAGTAGTGAAAGGATGGATGTTGGCAATATAGCAAAGGGCGGGGTCATGGGGTGGTTTGGTGGTTGTTGATGGTGGAGGAGGATTGAAGTTGGTGGTGGTATGGAAGTGAGGGGTGATTTTAGACCGGGAGATTTGCTGGTAAATCTCCGTAAGGGTGTTTCCGGTGAGTGGGCCGGTGGCCAGTGGGTACTGATGATGAAGCGGCACTGGGGGAAGAAATTCAGAGGAAGCTGAGGTACCAGGTACTTCGTGTGTACTTTGCATGCTTCTGTTGTCTATACTGTCGACGTCGTCCTGTGGAGGTGGTGGAGTAGGTTTGTAGAGTGGGTTCAGCGTCTGTCGTCTATTTCCAGTCAGCAGCGTGTGCACGACGATGGTGGCTAGTAGTCGTCAACAGCGTTCGACAACGAACGAATAGCGCCATCTACCGCCATTGAGCGCCTCTTCCAGAGGGTACCCCCTAAAGACCCGCAAGATGACCTGGTGTAGAGAGACTGAACAGCCTGTGAAGTTCCTCCCCAGCACTCCCTACAGCGCCCAATACAGCGCCTCAAGCCTCTACCTTCCCCCCCCCCCTCACTCCCCCTAGCAGCGATGATGGCGCAACGCCCTTGTCCCGATGAGTCCAAGCTCACCAGGGAAGCCCCACGGAACATCTACCCTGTGCGGGTGGGGGACCCCCTGCAAAGGCGGCTTGGAGAAATGGGGGAGACCTTGAGGCTTCAGCAGAGTGACTCTCTCTTTGCTCTCTCGTCCTCGGTCACTCACTCAGTGTTAGTCAGTATCAAGGTACTCCTTTCCACCCTCCACCTAGTAGAAATCTGCAATCCCGGAAATCCCCTTCTGTGTCCACCAGCCCCCCTCCATCCCAGAGTTGTCACTTTCCCCAGCCTCACACTCCTTAGGCCGGCCAACGCCTCCGCAAAATGCACCCCCCCGGCCAGCAGCAACTGGCAGGGCTCGACCTTGTATCTAGCAGACGGCCAGGCACTCTGGCACGCTGTGGCAACCGTCGCTGTCGCTGATTCTTCGTCAAGACTTTCGGGTAACAAGGCGAGACGAGAGCGTGTTTGGTTTATGCGCCGCATCTCGAGCTTCTTTGGCCGGGGGTGGGGACGGGAGGCTCGTCCGCGACCAAACGGGATATCTACTGAACGAACACCCTCGTGACCCTCAACATGTTCCTTACGCGAACTACCCCCAGACGCCTTGCGCGCGAAGAGCCGCCCGCTCCTTGACGCCGAGCCCGATTGGATACGGGGCGCGTGTACGCGCCAATCGACGGCGACGCGCCCGCCGAGGGCTCTTGAGCGGCGGACGAGAGTAAGTTACGCGCCGGGGACTCCGGGTTGATGATTTTTGTACTTGTACTTGACACGCTCTGTACAGCATGCTCTGCACAATGTACCTCGCGAGACGCCCGTGTGGTGCAGCACGGGGCATCGCGAGTCCGACGGCCCACCTGACGCAAGCAAGCCACGACGTCGCACCGATCGCCGAGGCCGTGGAAAACGATGTGCCTTCGAGAAGGCGCCTCGAGGGCGCGACAAGCCCCGTAGCGACATGGGAGCGAACTCCCTGCCCTCGGCCGGCGCCGAAGAAACGAAAGTTGAAACGGCCGTCCGTATCTGGGGTTGGATGTAACAGGTACTCGAGCGACAGACCGGGAAACGAGCAAGGCAGAAAGAAAATTGACAAAATTCATCCCCAGCGGTCAGCAGGGCCAGCATCAGCAAAATCCACCAAATGCGAAAATCCCATGCAGCGATTTCTGCGTCATTTGTCACCAGCCTCGCACGGCGACTCGCATCGTGGCGGCGCCGATCTCTCCCGGCAGTGTTCGTTGGTGTAATTGAATTTGAAGCTGCAATCTGGCTGCGCGGCCCTGCTATGCGGAGTGTCGAGGAGACGAAGAGGCTCAACTTGAGGCTGCTGCGTGAAGCTGAGACAAGAACTAGACGACTAGACCAGCGACCAGACGAGCAGCGACGCCGTCCCCAATCGAGACACCCAGCGTCCAACGAGTCGCCGACGGGCCGTTGAGACGACTAGATGCGACTCGGCCCTGTGCCCTCGACAGATCTCGCAAACCATGACCCCAGCCTCTCGCGTCACCGTTTCGGCCCGCCCCAGAAGAAGTGTTTAGCAACGTCGAGCGCGTACCATATTGGCGCGCAGCCCTTCCGACTGGTTTAGCCGACCCGCGCGCCCTGCCATTTGCCCAGCAGCCGCCCAAATGATTACTTCGGGCAGCCTAAAGACTGTCACTTGTCAGCCGCGATCGCCGACGGGGATGGCGACAGAGCGGGCGGGGCGCTGGGAAATCCCGGGACACGGCCGGGATGGTGAATTGAGGCCAGATTTGCGCCCTCTCCAGATCGCAAGTCATGCGCGTGCACGACCCGTGACTTTGACATTGACAGCTTCGCCTGAGGGTTAATAAGAGCCGCGACCGGATATTCGTGCCTCAGCGCCTAAATTGATTGCCGCGCTGACTCGCGGTACGTACTGTGGGAGAGCAAGGGAGAGAACATGAGCAGGACGGCAGGGTCCGAGTGCAGGGAGACGTGAGCAGGGAGGGCACGTCGTGTTGACGTTTGCGTCGACGATCAGCTGGAGCTGGAGCTGATGCTGGACTGATTTGGAATTGGTCGACGGGGAGACAATAATGGGGCACGAGAATAGGCACGAGAATGGGTGACGAGAATTGGCCAAGGACTTGATGTGCCGTTGGCCATTCGTTGACCATGCCATTGGAACTGATCCTTACTGACTGCAGCAGGTCGTCACTGCCAATTTGCCCTGCCGGGGTCCTCGGAACTGCTTCTTCCCGGCCGTCTGCCGTCCCGGCCGGTCTGCCGACCCAGCCTCCGTACCGGCTAGCCGACTCTACTCCCAGCCACCTCGCATCGTTGGCATCAGGTCACCATCATCAGGCGTATTTTCTCAGGTGCATTTGCATCCCATTTGCGTCCCATTCGCATGAGCCGTGGGATTTGAACCTCACAATGCTTTCCCATCCCCGGCTTCGCTGCTCGCCCCCCGTCGCCCACTTCCACCTCACCGGAACACCTACTCCGTTTAGCGGAACCAAGTCACCTGACTGAGTTACATCTAGAAGATGAGCGGCGCAGCGTGTTTGAGGCCCTCGAGGGTCGGGACCGACGAGTCTAATGTCTCCGGTGATTTGGTCGTACTCGTTTCGGCTCCCGATGAAGTGGTGGGAGGTCAACGAACCGGTGGAGGCGTCTGGGCAGTCACGAAGTCTGCGGGCGGACCTAGATGTTGCGGACGGATTTCATAGCGCAAGGCTGCCCTAACGTCATGAAAGCATATTGCCCGACTTCGGCAGGCGGCGGAAGTTCGGCCTGCATTCCGGGCGCCTGGAGCTCGTGGTGAAACTGGGTTGCTGCTGCAGCAGGCTGATGATGTCGGGGAGGACGGGATGCAGACCGCTGTCAGCCGCTTGGCTTCGGGGGAATCTGCAGACAGGAACTGAGGCACACAATTGCGGCGAACGTGCGGGGAAATCGTGGTGAGCTTGTGCTTCCACTACGCTAGGGGAGTGTAAGGCTGTTTTTTGCGCCTCCCATGTGCTTGGGAGGAGCTGGAGGCTGGTCACCAACCCGCCCGCCGGTGAGCTGATATGGCCAGTGACGGCCAGTCCAGTCAGGGCCTGCTCAGTCTTCATCGACCAGCAGTTCTCAACCGTTCCCAACGTATTTCCATCCGACCAACCATTCACCTTTGACACTGCTGCATCACCTTGACCTGGCTGTCGCTTTCTGCGCTTCGGATTCGCTATCCAGCTGGTTGGAACGATTCAACTCTGTCCGCTGTCGAATATTGCGAGCCACTAGGGGGTTGGGTTGTTACAGGGTGCCTTCGCCGTGATCTTGCGACTGTACATTTCCCATGGCTCTGGCAGTGCCTTGCATGTTGCTCTCGAGGGAGAGGCCGTTGGGATCGGCGATGATACTTCTTTGTGGGCTGCTGGGGACGAGGAATGGTGCCAGAGGCTGCATGGTGTGCTGATGAAGCTAGGCTATTTGGTGCAGCAGCGGATATGTGCTGCTGATGTGGTGAGTTGTAGCTGAGAGCAAGAAGAAGGTGCGTTGCTGCCTACCCGCTCGGATCGTGAAGACAACGTCATCCATGCCGAACTTCGATGACGAGCCAACACCAATGTCGCCACTAGCCTCAACGCCACGTCAAAGCTTTGGCAACGTCTACAGTCGTGCCTGCCCGAGTAGGTTCCGTCTAGGATGCTATTCCTTGTAAAAACTTTTGCTAACGTATCCAGTGCAACGACCACCATCTTTGCTCGAAGAGAAAACATTGACAGCAAGTTGGGCGCTCAAACCGTGAGCTCCATCCTTCGAATGCCCGCTGAGCATACCTCGTCCTCCCAAGAAATACACTGCTTGCAGTTGCTTGGAATTGCTCTTCTCGATGATACTACGACGCTGCGCAAACCCAGCCAAGGCTTCACGGTCAGCCTTGGTGTTCAGCGAATTCTTTTGGTATCAAACACGCTGTACCTTATAATTTACGGTGATATGCTGGCTGGTGGCGACGCTAGATATGTGTATCGGTCACGTAGATCGACCAAGCCCTTCACTTATTTCCTTGCCTTGAATGGCAGCATAGACTCTCCTACTTTCTCCAATATCAGACAATTGATGACCGACTTTCCTGTCCTCATGTGCAATCTAGTTTGTTCACCCCGAAGAATGAGCATCTGCCACAAGGTATTCAATGAAATACACCACGAATGAACATTTACGTTGGGTTGCCCGCAGATACGTACTATGGATATGAGCAGCATCGGGAACGCACAGCCATCTGAATGCAGGCAGGAACCCGATACGCGCATAAGGACCGAGGACTAGAGATAATGAAGCTCGGATCAGAATCTTCGCCCAACCTCTGCCTCGCTTGCAAATCCTTGAGTGTTGCCGGCGCCGACTCTGTGCCTGGTGTTCGTCAGCAGCCCAGAACCAACAGCTTCACGAAGCGAGAACTGACAGTTCTTGGCTGTAGTCAGCGTCGATTCAGGTTTTACTACTCGATACATGCTTTCATCTTCGACTGCGCTTTACAGGGCTCAATCGGCGTCGGACCGTCCCGATGCATTCTCGACATGGAAGCCTTGTGGCCGGCAGACTTTCGCAGTCTTGGTTGATCAGTGGTTGAGGTTTTACAGATCGTCAGCGTTGAATCCCGGGACCAAAACTGAAGGGCATATTCGGCCCAATGCGGCGATTCTAACATGCTTAATTGTCGGACATATTGGGCGCAAACGCCGAGGTCCGTTAAGCGCGCTGGTGCGTGTGGTAACTATTGTGAATACTATACGTAGGCGAGAGGCCGCTGCGCTTGGACAGAATTCACAAGTAGGTTGAGATTGAAAGACGAGATCGACTGAACGGGTACAGAAAGTGGACTAGGGCAGTGAACGCGCAGGGGACGGGAAGATTATGAACACAGCTGGGTACGGAAGTAAGAAGCAGAATACAGCAAGCGGTCCGCGATATCGACCACGTTCAGCCACCAGATCCGCCACTGCTTAATTCTGGCTGATATTGCGCGGGGCTTTTCAAAGGGTTCTAATTTGGGCACTTAGTTGACGACCACGGGGGAGAGCCGAAGAGCTCGGATCAGAGTGTGGAACCTCAACGAGTTGACAGCAGATATTAATGGAGTGACTGCAGATGGATGTCAATGGTCAATGCCAGCTGTACTAGTTTGACCCATATGGGTAGGTGGAAAAGAAATGGCCGATATCAATGATGCAGGATCTCGCGCAGGTCTCCCACATGGTCAACTGATAAGATACCCCGCTGGATGGGATTAATAGCAAAATAGAGTTGAGCATTGTACTGAGCTGTACTGTGCTGGATCGCTTGTTGTGATGCCACAGCATGTGCCTCGTGGCTAGTTTTGATGAGGGCTGCGGTTGTATGAGAAATTTTTTTTTTACGCGCCCGCCAGCATAAGATCTGTGAATAAGAAGGCGGACTCAATTCCGCACCTAGTAGCGCACCTGTTTGGGGATGGGCCGCTACGTCAGCTCTGGCCGATGATTAGTCAACATGTCTCTGATGTAGAGCTCACGAGGCTGGGGCACGAGATCCTGAAAGCAGACGACGCTAGTGCAAACGAACAGTTTGATACGGAAAGTTGGACACACCATCACCAACGCCATATCCAGCCGGCATAAATGGGAGCATCCCACGAAGCAACGCTAATCCCTTTTCCACGGAACAACGCCAGCACCAGCAACAAAGCCTAACTCCAACCAAATACGCAACCAGCCTCTCAGCCCAATGTATCCCGCTCACCGTCTGCCTCATCATCCCTCGATCCGTCGCGCGGCACGTAGCGAATCCCCGCAGCCTCCAGGCTCTCAATCATGTCGTCCGGCAGTACGCCAATGACCTGGATCGCGTACATGCCCTGAACGTAGCCGTCCAGACGCTGCCACTTCGCGGCCCAGGAGCGCGCTGGGTTGGTGAGAGCGAGGATGCCGCTGTAGTTGGAGGAGGTGCACTCGTTGACTGTCTCCGGTGAACCGCGCAGCTGGAGGACGGTCTCGCAGTTCGGGCAGCCACGGCTGTTGAACTCCTGCGGGGATTAGCGGGGAGCTGGAGCAGTTGGTGAACGTACCGCTTGGGGAAGGATGATGGAGCAGACCATGCACGCACGCAGGTTGCGCATGCCGGACATGAAGTGTGTGGAGTGATCCATGGCCATGGTGCTTATGGAAGAGTCGGGGATAGAGGCGGGAGAGGCAGATGGGAGATGGGGTCACGGTTGATGGAAATAGTGAGGTTGATGAAAGGTGGTGCGTGGCGGAGGGTGAAGCTGTGTGCAGAAGTCGAGGAGACGGACTCTGCAATGTCTTCAAGACCGGGAGCGTTGGAGTGGACAGTCGTTGCAAACAAAGGTGAGGTCAACCAGCTCGCGCCGCAAGAGGCAAAGTTCCAGACGCCCGCGGTTCACGGGCAAAAGCTTGGCCTGAGCGGATGGCTTTCCACCATCGGAAGGCCCGTGCGTCGCCTCCGACCCTTCGACACTGACGGCACTTGACTCGCCTCTCTCTGTCCGCTATACCACAGTACGAACTCATCACCTTTCCGGGATTCTCATTCTATTTTAGACGTCGTATCTCATCTCGAGTCTCTGACATCCTCACCGACAACTGCTGAGATCACCCCGCACCCGCCCCCACTATGAGTGCACAGGAAGAGGCCGTCGCCCTCAAGGAGAAGGGCAACGAGGCGTTCAAGCATCACGACTGGCCGACTGCTATCTCCTTCTATACCCAAGCTATAGAAAAATGGGACAAGGAGCCGTCCTTCTATACCAACCGCGCACAGGTGGGTTGCGTTTCTGAGGCGGCACGCGACATACTGACCCCCGCAGGCGAACATCAAGCTCGAGATGTACGGCCTGGCGGTCGCCGATGCCGACAAGGCGATTGAGCTAGATCCCGATAACGTCAAGGTATGTCGCTCTGAGTGTGCACTGTCGTCGCTGACGGGCAGGCCTTCTATCGCCGTGCCGTAGCTAACACGGCCATTCTTCGCCACCACGACGCGCTCCGCGACTGGAAGATTGTGATGAAGAAGAACCCGAACGATGCGAAGGCGAAGCTGCAGTTTAGCGAGTGCAATAAAGTCGTCAAGCGCGATGCCTTCCTTAAGGCGATTGAGGTCGGTGACGCACCGTCCGCGGCGGAGGGCCTGGACCTCGAGCACATGGCGGTCGAGGCGGACTATGACGGCGTGCGGCTGGAGAAGGAGATGACACTCGAGTTCATCGACGATATGGTCGAGCGGTTCAAGAACGGCAAGAAAATCCATCGTAAATACGTGTACCAGATCATCCTGGCGGTTAAGGATTTGGTATACAACGAGCCGACTATGGTGGAGACGTTTGTGAAGGAAGGGCATAAGCTGACGGTGTGCGGCGACACGCATGGACAATACTTTGACCTGCTCGAGATCTTCCGGCTCAGCGGCCGACCCTCGCCGACGCATGGCTATCTTTTCAACGGCGATTTCGTCGACCGTGGCAGCTGGTCCACGGAGGTTGCGTTGCTGTTGTATGCGTACAAGATGCTATACCCCACGACCTTCTTCCTGAACCGTGGCAACCACGAGACGGACGATATGAACCGCATGTACGGCTTCGAGGGCGAGTGCAAACACAAGTACTCGGAGCGGGTGTTCAAAGTGTTCTCAGAGTCGTTCTCGGCGCTGCCGCTCGCCACACTGATCGGGGAGAAATACTTGGTTCTGCACGGAGGGCTGTTCTCGGACGACGACATCAGCCTCGACGACATCCGCAAGCTGAACCGCCACAAGCAGCGCCAGCCCGGGCAGAGTGGCTTAATGATGGAGATGCTCTGGACGGATCCGCAGAAGGAGCCGGGTCGCGGGCCGAGCAAGCGTGGCGTCGGGATGCAGTTTGGGCCGGATGTGACGAAGCGCTTCTGCGAGCGGAACGGCTTGGAGGCGGTGATTCGGAGCCACGAGGTGCGGATGGAGGGGTACGAGGTGGAGCACGACGGCCGGTGTATCACTGGTAAGTTCAGCAAGAGCGAGAGATTACGGACGACGCTGATGAACAGTCTTCTCCGCACCGCGGTATTGCGACAGCACGGAAAATAAGGGCGCCTATATCAACGTCGGCTCCGACTACAAGCTTGATTTTCACAAGTTCGAAGCGGTGCCACACCCGCCCATCAAGCCGATGGTGAGTCTTCATTCTGCTATCACGCCGTAACGCCGCTAACCCTCCCAGGCCTACGCCGCGAGCAGTGCGTTGGGGATGATGTAGATACCCGGTTGCATCGGTGGCGT
Source organism: Trichodelitschia bisporula (assembly GCA_010356995.1). Taxonomy (NCBI): domain Eukaryota; kingdom Fungi; phylum Ascomycota; class Dothideomycetes; order Phaeotrichales; family Phaeotrichaceae; genus Trichodelitschia; species Trichodelitschia bisporula. Next base: position 11,301 of record ML996704.1, on the reverse strand, counting down.
CAGCATCTCAGCGGGGTTATCTGCTTTGGAATGTACAATGGGTCGGTAATAAGACCATGTCGTAGCTCATCCGCGCTCACTGCTCACCCGCGGTCATTACTGACCCGCGGTCGTTGCTCATCCGACCTCATGGTGCTGCTCATCGCCCCTCATATCATATCACGGCTCGGCAGCTTGAAAAGCGCCGGCTTCATGTTGATCTTGCACAGACGCGCCAGACAGCCCGACAGCTGGAGGTAGGTCTGCACACCCTCGAGGATGCGCATGTGGGTGAAGCCAATTTCCTGAGGGTGTCAGCGGAGATGGAACGATGCAGAAGGGTACATACGCGGACGAATTCCAGCTTAGCGTGCTCCGACAGAGCGGGTATGGACTTGGTGACTCGAAACATCGTGCTGATGATGTCATGGCACGAGTACCCTAGGTCCCAGAGCTCCTTCAGACTATCCAGCGCCGCATCGATCTTGCCCTCGTAGCACGCCTTCACCATTGCCTGCACCTTGATCGGGTGCGGCGAGTCCACGACGCGGAACACGTTGTCCCCGTTCACCAGCCCAAAGCCCGCCGCCGTGCTCTGCAGGTTGTTGATGGCCTGCCGCATGTCGCCCTCGGCCGCGAAGATGAGCGCCGCCAATCCATCATCCGTGACTTCCACCTTCTCCGCCGTAGCAATCTGCTGCAACCGCCGCAGGACCTGTGCGTCCGTCAAGCGGGCATATCGCAAGATCGCGCAACGGCTCTGCAACGGCTCAATGATCTTGTTGCTCGCATTGGCCGCAAAGGCAAAGCGTGTGGTATTGCTGTAAATCTCCATTGTGCGGCGGAGCGCCTGCTGTGCCCCGCTCGTCATACTGTCCGCCTCATCGAGGATGATGATCTTCTGCCGCCCGGCGGGGAGGGTGACTTTTTTCTGGGCGAAGTTCTTAATCCGTGTGCGCACGACGTCGATCCCACGCTCGTCGGAGGCGTTGAGTTCGAGGACAGCTTCCTTATACGCGGGGCCGAGGAGTTGTCGTGCGAGACAGAGGATTGAGGTTGTTTTTCCGATGCCCGGCGCGCCGCTGATGATGACATGCGGCATGTTGCCGTCTTTTGCGATCACCTTGAGGCGGTCGATGGTCTCTGTGTTGCCCACGATATCGTCGAGGATGATGGGGCGGTATTTCTCGACCCTTTGGGCGGTTAGTGGGGCTGGATGGGACGTGGAGATGGAAACCGGACGTACCATGGCAGCTCGTACGGGGCATTGCTTGTGCTCGGCTTGAGGCCGTTGCGGGCGGCCGTGGTGGAGGATTCGGGCATTTTGGTGTTAGTGATGGAGAGGTGAGAGGCACGACAGGGTTGCGCGAGATGAAATCGCGAACACGCGTCGAGGCACGTGACTAATTTGGGCAGACGGGAAATCTTGGGACGGAATGGCCAAGGCGGGATGGGAGACGTCACCTCGAAATGCTGACCATGGGATATCTTTGGAAACATCTTTCGTCTCTAGCCTTTCACAGCATGCTCACTGTCATGATTAAATCGTAGTAGGTCATATAAATGTCATTCATGAAGCCTCTAGGTGTATCTCCCATGCCATGCAATCGCTCAAATGCAATCGCCTAAATGCAGCCGTAACCTTAACGCCAAATGTTGCAATGCCATTACAATACCATCGCCATGCCCGCCGCGCCCGCCGCCACCACAGCAGCCACCTTACCAATGTTCGCCGCCGTCGGGGCAGCCGCAGCGTTAAGGGCCGTCACTGTCGGTCCACCGACACCGCGCGCCCCACCAGAGGCAACCGCAAGCGTCGAGACGGCCGTCGCCACGAGCTTTGCTCCCGGCACGCCGCTCGACCCCGACGCAATCTCCTTGACGGAGCTCTCTGTAGCGTTGAAGTCCGTCGGCGCGAGCGAGATCTGGTTGTTCGAGAGGTCGTAGACAACGTACGCGCTGCGCAGGAACGTGTCACCCAACACTGCGGTTGAGTCGTCTGCGTTGCTGATGCCTGTGGGGTTAGATATGGAGGGTTTACGAAAGGCAGGAACAATACCAAGAATGCAGATCTCCCGGCCGCGGCGGACCTCCTCTATGATGACGAGCTCGTCGAGCCCGACGCTGATCTTGACACCGCTGAACACAAAGTCGACTGTCTTACCGCTGTTGCGCAGGCTGCAGTCGACCACGGCGACGCCTGCCCGCTGGTCAAACGTCGCGTCAAACACGGTGAAGATGGCCTGCGCGAGGCTGTTTGGCAGGTATGACAGACTGCTGCCGGAGTCGAGTAGCACCGGGATCGGGTTGTCGTTGAGGATCGTCTGTCCAGCGGCGGAGATGGAGCTGAGCGCGATGACGAACTCGCGGTACGTGCCACTCTCCTTGATGATCGGGAGTGTTTGCAGATCACCTTGATACTTGGCCGTATCGACGCCGCCAAAAAGGATCGAGCCGGTGTTTGCATCGAGGTCGTTGAGCCACAAACTGTACGCCGCCGTGTTGATGAGCTTCTTTTGGACTAGCAGCGCCGGTAGGTTCGTGTACGCCTCGCCGGTGGTGCCGATCGACGCCTCGTTGATCGGGTAGCCGACGCCAAGGATGCCCTGCGCCGAGCTCGACTGGTAGCCAATGCCGAACTGCACGCCAGTGATGTCTTGGCCGCCGAAGTGGAGCGTATCTTTGGCGTAGTCCCCGGCGGCGGCGGACCCGTCGGCATAGCGGATATAGAACGCGCTGTTGACATACTGGTAGGACGATGATTTGTTCGCATTGAACGTGCCGGACTCGTCGCACTGGTCCTGCTCCTGCTGACAGAGTGACGACACAGCCGAGTTGCACCAGATGTCGCTGCTACCGGTATCGATGTCGAGGCGGAGCTTTTGGGCGGGTGTACCGAGCGTGATGTTGGCGTAGTAGAGGGCCGACTCATTGTCAAGTACCTGTTGTACGGTGCGCTTGCGTAGGCGTTGGCGGTCGCGCGTGGCGGGGGAGGCGATGCTGCGGCGGTTGGTGTCGAGTTGGAGAACGGCGGACTGCGGTTGTTAGCGACGATTGTTAGCCCTGGAAGCAAGTACTCACACTGCGCTCGGCAAGCTGGATGGCGGACACAGAGGCCACCGCGGCCAGGAGGAGGAGCTTCATGGTGATGGCTTGCGGAACTGGCGAAGGAGGGGCGGGGCTCTTTATTCAAGCTGATGACGCGGCTGCGAGACTGGACTGCCCGGCGCGGCTAGCGGCAGGCCGTGGCGTTTTGCACCCGTCAGCCCAGTGCGACGTGCAGGAAATGTGCGGCGATGGACTGGGGATGCGGGGCGGAGGCGCTGCGGATGGTGGCGCTGGTTGGCGGGTGGGCGTGGCTGAGGCTTGATCGTGGCGGATGCTGACGCCAGCAGTGAGCGGGCAGTGAATGCTATTTGGGGGTGTAGGTGGTAATACAGCAGGAAACCGGATCGGAAGGATATGTACAGTGACAGTAGGCCGGCAGTAGGTTGGCAGTAGGTTGATAGTAGGTGATTAGAAGCACAATCGGGGAGTGAAGTGGCAGAGTTTATGGGCATTCACAGTTGCTTTGCAGGGTCGGAGGCCGGGCGTTAATAGCCAAGGGGGGCCAAGGGCCATGCGGACGTTGAGGAAAAGAGCGTTTCATCTGGACCAGCTTCGTCCATTCTGTCGGTGAATAGCAGCAAACCGGGATTGCGGCACCCGGGTGGGTGAGGATCAGGCGCCGACATGAGACGAGATGGCACAGCGACGGAACTTGCGCGTCTGGGAACTTCCCTGGTCTAGGCGCTAAAGCCTAGAGCCGCGTCATGATCGGGTCGGCGTGACGTCGGAGCGGCATTTTTCTTTGGACTATGGTGAGTCGTGCATACAGCACAAAAGGCCAGAATGATGGAACGAGGCGCTCAAAGACTTGGAGGAGGCATGAAATATGTGTGGGAGGAGGTACGAAGGGATATGAGGTCCACAAAGGATCAGTAACTGGAGCACGAGGAAGCAAGTATGGAGAGCGTGCGACGGAGGTGAAGCCAAGAAGGGGAAGGGCACCGCGTGCAGGAAACACAAGGCGACAACGTCAAGCCACGATGAAGCAGCCCAGCAAACTGCATCTCTTGGTGACAATGCGGCGGATATTACCTTTTGTTGCAACGCCCCATAACGTGTAGAAGGGAGAGTAGGGTACTGGTTAGTGAGGGTGGAAAGCTTTGCTGGTAGTTAGGGTACAAAGGGACAGTCCTCGGCCCACCGCAAAGAAGTCGTGGCCGTACTCACTGGGTGTTTCTGCGTGTAAGGGTGGCCAAGACCTTTTTCGGGAGGCCCTGGGTTGGGAGGGCGCACCCCACTTCGTCTTGGGTGCAGGGGCATTCCCGCCGTTGCAATCACGCATGGACCGCGGCTTCCAACCTAACTTCGACCTCATCCTTTGTTGACTGACAGCCGCCTCTCACCGTTGACAGATGCACTACACCAGGACCTAATACGGAGGTACATGCACCTGCTGCAGTTGTTACCGAAGCTATGGAAAGCATCGCTGTAGATGGGTTGATCCGGAACGTCCTCCTTGTCACTAGAACTATCTTACTCGCGACTTCTTTCGCAGCCACCGCACTTACCTACGACCCACTCCTTGCGGTGGGGGACCTTCTCCCCGCTCTCCAGAGTTTACATCCTCTTTACCCTCCCGAGCGGGGATCCGTCGCAACCTCCACGTGGCGGGTCCAGAGCTCATATATATCCCCCCAACGGTCCGACGCGCTGGTCAAGTTGCTGACTCATCGTCTTCCAGCCGACGTCGCTTGATGACACCAGATTATCCCAGAGCCAGCTTCATGTCCGAGTTTGATAATGTTGCTGATGCTTCACGTGACAAGTAGTTCAGTGAACGGTGAGAACAGTACATCAAATGCATCAACTTCACTCGTTTAAGCTGGACTACGACTAAGAAAAAGATCTAGGACTAAGGAGGAGACTACTCCCAATCTCCCGCCCCGAGCTCCACCTGCTTGCCCGCCTTCATGTCATCCATGATCTGCTCAATGTTCCATGCTTCATACTTGTACCCCGGTGGGTAGTTGGGTAGAATCTCGGGCACATCCGTAAGATACCTGGCCCCCGACTTGACCGCCTTGTCCGCCTTCTCAAAATTCTCGTACGCATACAGCTCGGGATCGTGATAGAACAGCCACTTGGGATGCTTCGGCTGCGCGGTGCGCGGCCTCTCCTTGACTTTGCTCCAGTCCGTGTCTTGGAGCAGCTCCGCGTTGGAGAAGCCGAGCTTCTGCGCGCACGCGTTGCGCACGAAGCTGCTAGTCAGCAGAGAAGATGACGGCGGGCTGACTCACCGTAGAAATACATGCGCCCGTACCGCGTCCGCCACACCCTCTTTGCCACCGAGTTGTAGACAGGTCGCAAGCGTGACAGCATCCTCGATCGCCTGCGTCGCGCCGCTGCCCGACGCCGGCAGGAATGAGTGCGCACTGTCACCAATCTGGACCACCCGCGCGCCCGGCGACGCCCAGCTCGGCTGCGGGTTGCGCCACAGCAACTCAAAGTCGAGCACTGTTTCCGGCGGGCAGCAACGAATGAAGTCCTTGAAGATGGGCGCCCACGGCTCCGGACCAATGTTTTTGTCCATGTTGACGAGCACGACCTCTTTGTCGATGGTGTGGTTCCATGACTCGGCCTCGCTGCCAAAGGCATCGTGGTTGATGACGAAGATGGCTGTGTCAGGGCGTGTGAGCGTCATGCCATACGTGTTCGGCCTGTTGGTCAGCGGGGTTTGTGAAAAGGGGTCGGCCTACCCCAAGAAGATGCGGACGACTGGCTCGTCCTTGTTCGGGCCGCCCATGTTGAAGAACTCCTTCACCGCAGGGTTCGCGTTGAGGTACTCCGCCGGGAACGCAGCCCGCCACATCGCGCGGCCCGATGTGCGCGCGCGCACTTGTCCGCCGACGAGCCGCTGGCTCTTGGATCCGACTCCATCAGCCGCGATCACCACGTCGGCCTCGAAGCGGCGCCCGTCCTCGGCGATGGCTACCCCTTTACCGTCGGTCTCCTCATAGTCGACAATGCGGCAGTTGTACTCCACGTGGATGCTGAGCGCCTCAAGCTGGCGCACGAACATGGCATAGATGAGCGGCCGCATCTGAAACGAGCCTGGCGGCTCCATGCCCATGGCTCGCAACCGGTCGGCGACCTTCTTCGCAGGGATCACGGCCTCGCCGGTGTGCTTGTATGTCTCCATCCACGCGTCGCTGAGCGAGATACGCCGGAACTCAGCCTCCATCTCGGGCCAATGGGTGAAGAAGCGAGTCGCGCTTAGGCCCATGAAGTACATGTCCCCTGCCGGTCAGGGAGTCCACTGTGAGCAGAAAAACCTACCTGCAGTGTTGATTGTCGCATTGCGCTCCAACACTCGCACGCGGTGCCCCTTGCGGACGCACTCGAGCGCCGCCGTGAGTCCAGCGAGACCAGTACCCACGACGAGCACATCGATGCCGGAGGGAGCAAATGAGCCGATCGGCTTGCAATCGGAAGGGGTGTCGCTGATCGCCATTGTGGTGTTCGAACAGTGGGGTTCCGGGCGGTTAAGAAGAAGTGACGTGCTCAGCTGTGGGTCGATGGCCACGCGGTCACTCCATCCGTCGGCCGACAACACGGTGTCTAGAAGCTCCGGCTGCGATGCCCCCGCACACTAAGATAGTGCGCCGCTCGGAAAAAGGCCACGTTCGCGGGGCCGCGCACGAGAGAGCGGGGCCGGATACTGTACGGTGTGCCCAAATCGGTGCGCTAACCTTATAGCTGTTGCGATGTCCTCCCAAGGCAGACGCGTCGGTTATCGAATATTCTCGCTTCCTTCGTTGCCTGTACAATGCATCCTGTTTGCTTGGCTGTTGCCACTCTTTCGTTACTTCTGGTCGGCGCCTGCCGATTCCGGCGGAAGGTGTCGCGCTTTCCGGGTCCGACACAGCTCCCCTGGCTCGGTCGCGTGCACGATCTTCCCATCCGCTTCATGTGGCTCAAGCTGAAGGAGTGGGCTGATGAGTACGGCCCGATCTATTACACGGAGATGCTGGGCGCAAAGGTGTTGGTCGTCACTGATGAGAAGATCGCGGAGGAGCTGCTGGTCAAACGTGCGAAGTTCAACTCGGACCGCCCAGCTGTGCGCTCACTGTTCGACTCGAAGAGTACCGACGGGTCCATGTCGTACCTACCGCTAATGGGGAAGAACAGTGCGTTTCCCCCCTATTGTCTACCATGCTGACCACCAGAATACTGGGCTCGCCAGCGCCGCTGGACCCACGCTTCATTGACTGAGGCCGCTAACCTGCAATACTACGACATTATAACTTTTGAGGTGAAACGATGGCTCTTTCGGCTTCTCGTCGAGCCTGATGCCTTTTACGACACAATCGACGACCTTGCGTCCAAAGTCATGTGCACACTGACCTGGGACGACCCTGACTTGAGCGAGACAAACACGAAGCTCGCCTGGGGCCTGCTAACGCAAATGTCCCCGGCCGGGCCACTCACGAACGTGCTGACGCCGTTATGGCACCTGCCGCTGTGGGTGAATCCGTGGAAACGCGCTGAGCTACAACGGCAGGCTCTGCAAGACGGGTGGTGGGACCAACGGTTGCAGGAGTCGCGTTCGAAACTGCGTCAGGGGCGATTACGACACTGTTGGACAAGACAGTACCTTGAAAATGCCAAACTCTCGGGCGACCGAGAGGCGGCTTCCTGCATCGGCATGCTGGCGCTCGTTGGCGTATTTACAATAGCCGCGCCGGCGAAGTACTTTCTGATGGCGATGGTGCATCACCCGCACTGGTTGATGCGCGTGCAGGCCGAGCTCGACCGCGTGTGCGGCGACCGCCTTTTGACGCTCGAAGACTCGCCTGCGCTTCCCACGCTGCGTGCATGCATTAAGGAGACCATGCGCTGGAAGCCGAATGTTCCATCGGGCGTTGCGCATGAGACTGAGGCGGACGACTACTATGGGGACTGCTTCATACCTAAGGGAACGCGCATTCTTCCCCTCGACTGGTGTGTAACATTTTTACCTCTTTTGTTTTCACGCTTTGTCGTTGAGCCTCGTGGCTAATCTGCCCAGGGCGTTCCTGCGCAACCCTGCCAAGTACCCCGACCCAGACAGTTTCCGTCCAGAACGATGGCTTGAGTCCGGCTGGCCAACGTATGAGGCGCCACTAACCCAGTTTCCTACCCTTAAGGGTATGTCGAGTTTTGGTTGGGGGCAGCGTGCCTGCCTCGGGCAGATGTTGACGCAAGACGAGTTGCTGCTGACCTGCGGCGCCACGTGCTGGGCATTCAATCTCAAGTTCAAGGTTCGCAACGGCGCCCGCGTCCCGGTGCCGCTCAATAAGAGCAACAGCCTGCTGATCATCAAGCCGGACCCATTCGAGATGGAGTTTGAGCCACGGTCGCCGGCGCGGGCGAGGCTGGTCGAGAGCAATTGGCGCACTGCGGAGGAGACTGACCGTCGGATGAGGCTGGCGGTCGCGGGTGGGGGCGTCGGTGTCGGCATCGGGGGTCGGGGTTGAATTTTTTGCATAGAACGGAAGGAGCACCAGCAGTGACTTCGTGGGCCCTAAGCGGAAGGGAGCATACACACCAACAGGGGGCGGCGCCATCATTTCATTGGTTAATACGAAGCGTGTAGACATCAATCATGGTATATAACTACGGCGGCCCCATCTCAGGTCCCATCTAAATCCACTACCTTACAACACCACCATTGCTCTGACTCTCATGGCTTCTTTGGTCATAGCTGGCTGTATCGCTGCCGACTTTGTTCTTGCGGGTGCGTTTGTCAATGCTTGTCGTCGTCTGTTAATGTCCAGGCAATGCGGTTACCCAGTCCTTCATGACGCTTCCTGCCCTCCTCGCCCACTGGCCGATGGACGGCCCCGCCCGCAATGCACGCATCCAGCTGCTCTCGCGCCAGTGGCCCGTTTGCTGGGTCGTTGGCAATCAGTTCTTCCGACCGCTCTCGACTCTGACGACTGTGGGCTATGCATATACGGCCTGGTCGCTGTGGGCCGGCCCACGGACGGTGGTATGACATTGATTTAAACTTTGGTACGCGGGCTGACGGTCAGGGTACGACGCACGACTGGCGCCCCTTTGCGGCCAACGCGCTGCTCCACTTCACGGTCATTGTGCACTCGGCGATCAACATGCAGCCACTGAATGATCGCATCGCGGCGGCGGATGATGAGATATTTGAAGTGGGGACAAAGTGGATGCGCTTGAACCTTTACAGACTGGCGATCCCTTTGGTTACAGGGGTGGTGGCCATGTGGCAGGCGGGGCTGGACAAGATACAGATGTGAAAATAATTGGCCTTGATTGTACGTAGTAACTGCGCTCTAGTCTTCTCGGGTGGACCCTTCTAGGCTCCCTGAATTGCTTCGTTCCCAGGCCGTCATCCAGGCCCTTGTTCTGCCCCTCAAAAAGCTTCACTGTCATCCGCGCCCTTTGATTGCTGTCCACAACTCCACCATGTCCTCCATCAGACCCGCCCGTTCAAACCGCACTAAAAGCATACGCTCTGGTCCTCATAACTGGTCCTCTAGACTCTCTGAAGTTGCTCCACTCCCAAACCCCCATCCGAGCCCCGATCCTGCCCCATAGAAAGCATTTCTTTCATCCGTGCCCCTTGCTTGCTGTCCACAAACTCCACCATCTCCTCCACCAGCCCCGCTCCGTCAAACCGCACCAGAAGCACGCACTCTGTCTCCCACGTCGGCACTCCCATGCGCCCCGCTGTGTCAGGGGTAAACGTGCCTCGCATCGTTGCCAGCACGACGGCCTCGTTGTCCGCGCAGACGACCCGCTGCGGAACCATAGCGAATTCGTCGAAAAGCCCTGTTACCATCGCCGCGTGGTGCACCATCTCGTCGCGGTTGCGGGGCGGAGCGGCCAGCGTGCTCGGGCGCAAAGAGTACCGGAAGGAGGGCGCGAGCCGGGCGATCAGCGGCGTCGGGTCCGGACCGTAGGCCGCCAGGAGAACGGAGACGAAGGTGGGGGTGCGGGGTTGCGGGCAGAGGAGTGCCACTGCGAGACCGGCGCAAAGGCCGGTGCAAAGACCGCTCAGGAAGATGCCGAGGTGGGACATGGTGGGCCGAGTTTGCGGGGCAAGGTGGGCAAGACGGGCGGTTTTATAGATCTGAGGAGATCGGGGCGGGGTGTTTGGGGAGCCGTTCAGGATACTTCAGCTGTTCGGTTGCCACGAGTGAGAGACCCAACGATGCAGAGGGTTATTCTTGTTACTGGTGCTACAGGGCGTCAAGGTGGTGCAGTTGTGAGTGCTTTGAAGGGGAAGTTTACCGTCCTTGGTGTCACACGGTCTCCGGAGTCAGATAAGGCGCGTGGTTTGGGAGTGCAGCTTGTTGAGGGCGATCTGGACAATGTTCCGGCGTTGTTTGATGCCGCCGCCGCGGTTACCGCAGAGCCGATATGGGGCGTTTTTAGTGTCCAGGTGTCGCTGGGAAAGGGCGTGACAGTGGAGCGAGAGATCAGGCAGGGGAAGGCGCTGGTGGATGAGAGTGTACGGAGGGGGGTGCGAATGTTCGTATATGCAAGCGTGAACCGCGGCCCTACGAGCTGGGGCGTTCCGACCCCCATTGCGCACTTTGGGACAAAGAACGAGGTTGAGCAACACCTGCGCGATGCGACGGCTGGTATGGGCTGGGCGATTGTACGTCCAGTGGCCTTTATGGATGTGAGTGCTTTCCCCAGTTGGAAAAACAACGCTAACGAGCAGAACCTTGCGCCTGGTTTTGCAACCCGCGTCTTCCTCTCCGCGCTCAAGCAGACACTCGGCGATAAGTCTCTACAATGGGTTGCAACGCGCGACATTGGCACCGTCGTCAGCAAAATTTTCGCCGCACCCGAGAACTTCAATCACAAGGCAATATCGCTGGCGGGGGACGAGCTCAATGTCGATGGCATCTGCGCCTCCATCAAGCACGTCACCGGACAGGACATTGCGCCTGCATGGTGGGGATTTGGCGCTGCGCTGATGTTCGTGCCTGAGGTCGGGCGCATGGTGCGCTGGTTTGCCGATGAGGGGTATGCAGCGGATGTCAACGAGTGTCGCGAGTTGCATCCGGAGATGATGGACTTTAAGGCGTGGCTGCGGAAAGATAGCTTATGGGCGAACTCGTAGAGCGGTAGAGATTTCAACAAGGTGGCGGTCCGCTGTCGTGGGAGACCAATGCCGGGCCTTAACCTCATTGGCTCCCCGCGATCTTCCCCCGCGGCTGCTGCCACGTCACGCCAGCCTTCCCGCACCCC